>JAMQGT020009018.1:0-170000 GCA_024447675.2 Pterophyllum scalare | reverse complement strand
TTCATTCAGTTACATGTTGCACCATTGTGTTATTAAACTGGACTCCCCACCACCACCGACCCATTACACAATATGTAATGTAATGTAACGCACATTGTAAAGCACATTATAGTTACAATTATGTTGATGCATCACACGGGTACTTCAGCTATCTGCATGGTGGGCAGATGGAAAGAAAAAACATCAACGATCCATTTTTCTCGCTGTGCTCCAATCAGCTGATTGAAGTTCTTGTGCAGGGGGGGGGGGAGAAATAGCGGCATGGTCTGCAGCTTTTGAGGAGACAAGTGTGTGACGGTAAAGTGCAAACTGTATCGAGGACAGAGAGAACCGCCTTACGCTCCTGACACAACTGCGCAGACAGCAGGCCAACACAAAGCTAGGGAAGAGCCCAGAGTGATGTTGAAGCAGACCCCAGCCTGAACTTCAACGGGTGGCAAACACAGCGGTGAGCAGTCGGGCTTATATCCGTCTCCACCTGTTTCTACAGAAGAATCACAGCGGTCGTTGCTCTGAATCCTCTTTGGGCTGCTTTACAGTTTTGCTTTGTGTTGCTGGCTTCAAACTTAACACTTAAACAAAGATCATATGCATAAAAAAACCCACAAAAAAATAAATAAATAAGAAAAAGAAATTCCTCAGTGTAACGACATCCAGCAAACTCAGACAATCCATCCAGTGTATGGCACAGGTACAGGTGCACCTAATAAAGTGAACACTGACTGCACTGTGCATTATGGGACTAACAAGAAGCAGTAAATGTTGAATTTGATGTGATACTTGTTTTTATTGATTAAGTGGAGCTCAGAGTCTCTGGGAAATGTTTAGATTTATCACCTTTGTAATGAATCCCGTTACACGACAACAGTAAGGCGGCGTGATGTAATATTAAAAATGTAATCCCAAAACAAAACTCCATATCTTACTTATCACAAGAGGACTATTTAAAGTGAAGCTCTACCCACAAATACATTTGATTCTTCAACAGCCTCATTTAGTGAGCTTGTTTCCCTGCACAGACACACAAAACCTCTGATGCAATTTCACAACACAACTCCTCTATTGTTTCTTGTGTGTAATTAAATCTCCTCGGCTTCCTAAACATTCTCTTGTTGAATCTCATTTTTGTGTAATCATTTTGCGAGGCAAACTGCTCAGGTGAGATACTGGAAATAAACAGTGTAATTTCTCTAAAAGCTGCAGCAGAAATGAGGCTACACTGAGCAAAACAAAAAGAAGCTGTAATGTAATTACAACACACACACACACACACACACACACACACCCTTCTGGCTGAAAACACCACACACTGGCAGTGAGCCAGTCTTGCCTTCAGTCTCCCACTGAGTTGGAAATCAAGCTTAAAATAAAGAAGAAAAAGGGGCGAGAAGTGGGGGTGTCACATGTGGGACATTACTGAGCCTTTTTCCACTTAAGCATGATTTCATGTGTGGAGGCATGTGGAGTGTTGGGTAACAGGGGGCCCTGAGTGTAATGTGATGGCTATAATGACATGAAGAATGGACGTACAATGCAAGAGTCCATGTTTAAGATATTAAGTAATGCCCATGTGGCGGGTTACAAAGGATTTTAGCAAAAATCCAGAGAGGTGACGTCAGTAAACACTTTTTTTCTTTTTTCTTTGATTTCCAAATACCAACAGACACCATCAAGAAGAGGATCTGATGTTTGTGAGTCCAGCTGTTTCTAGAGGCTGCTAAATACTGACTTACAGAAGTAACTTCTTTCAAATATTATGTTTTCGCATTTTCTACAGGTTTGAAGTGCAGAGGTAAAAACAAGGGAGGAGAGGGGCAGGACGCACCGAAGGAAATAAACATTCTTCAGGCTGAACGGGAAAGGTGTAATAAAATGGGTAAGCCAGTCCGACTGTCAGAAGATAACACCCAAAAGTCAATTATAATTCAGGGGTCTAGCCAGAAAAAAAATTCAGCCCGGCACGCGTGTGTTGGGGGTGGGGCCTGATGCTAAACGCTAAATGCTGTGCCAGCTTGCTAATTCAGGTGAACAGTTAGGATATTATGTGTGTAATATTCGGTGATAATGGTTGGTCCTATTGAAGGCACCTGAATCTGATTGGATCATGTGACTTGATGACGACAGGGAGCGTGGATCCCTCTGCTCTGAAAATAAGATGCACGTTTACCTGCAGCTACTGTTAATAAACATTCCTTAAAGTGTGTTATCCTCGTGAGTCTACAAAGACAAGAAACAAGACAAGCTCCTGGGATTTTATGTTTGATAAGAAGGCCAAAATTGTCCTTTGAGCTCCCACTTTCCTCTGCTGCCCCCTCGGCTTCACGCGTGAACAGGACATTCGCAATGGCGCGTGAACATTGTGAACAAAACTGGCCTTCACGGGATGGTCATGATTGACTAAAGGCCTACAGTGAAATGTTACAGACACACTTCTTTCCTGGGCTAAATTTATTACATATAAGGTGTTGGAGTTTCTCTTTCAACTGCAAAATTTGAAGAGCAGAGTATTAATATTGATCATACAACATTTGCTAAAGTTTACAGCAGTCGTTTTCTAACTGCAGAACATTTCACAAAAGTATGTCTTAACGTACTTTGCACTTTGGCTGCTAAAGTTGCTGTTAGAAGGAGAAGGCTGAGTGGGTTATCTGTTATCTGTGCGCCACGCTCAAGTTTTCTTAAATAATTCAAAGACTACATGAACCCACCAACTGTTAGAACTCGGCTCGCTACAACAAGGCGCAGTGCGATCCTTCATTTACTGCACAGCTGTTCTTATTTCAGGAATTCACTCAACAACAATCACATCTGTGAAGGCTGGTGACACACAGGTTTTAGGTTTCAGTACCACGGACAGTGCACAGGCTCTCCCCTGAATTATTGTAGTCATTATTGTCAAAACAAACAAACAAAAGACAAACTTTCTGTCAGCAGGATAATGAGCTGCCACAGAGCAGAAATAGTTCAGGAATGGTTCGAGGGGTTTGAGGAGCACAAAAACGAGTTTAAGGTGTCAACTTGGCCTCCAAATTCCCCAGCTCTCAATCCAACTGAGCATCTGTAGGATATGCTGGACAAACAAGTCCGATCCACGGAGGTGCCAGCTCACAGTTTACAGAACTTAAAGGATCTGTCACCAGCATCTCGGTGCAGATACCACAGCACACCTTCAGGGGTCTGGTGGAGTTCATATCTTTTTTTTTTTTTCTTTTATTTATACAGCGCCAAATCACAACAAACAGTCGCCTCAAGGCGCTTTGTATTGTGGGTAAAGACCCTACAATAACACAGAGAAAACCCAACAGTCAAAACGACCCCCTATGAGCAAGCGTTTGGCGACGGTGGGAAGGAAAAACTCCCTTTTAACAGGAAGAAACCTCCAGCAGAACCAGGCTCAGGGAGGGGCAGTCATCTGCTGCGACCGGTTGGGGCTGAGTGGAGAGAGACAGGACAAAAGATCTCAACAGGTCAGGGTTGTTTTGGCAGTAAAAGGGGCATCAGCACAATATTATGCAGGTGGTCATAATGTTATGCTTGATCAGTGTATATCCTCATGTCAGCACAGTAAAGCTGGTGAGAACCACACCGAAAAATGTGGCGACAGCAATTCCAGCTTAGAAATGGGCCTCGTGTATGATCCCAGCCGCCTCTCGAGCTTTCCTCAGCTGCTGAATTTCAAGCTTCGGCTGCTCGGTTGGGGTCAGCACACACTCAGCTCGAGCAGCATGCAGCATGCTAGCAGCTTCGTGTCAGCCTGCTGCCTTTACAGACCCTCAAACAGATATGATGTAATTTTAGCAGCAGCCATTTCTGGCCTGGAAAAATTTCTCACTTGATCAAAACATAGAGAGGAGCCAGTTGAGGTGGCCCGGGCATCTCATTAGGATGCCCCCTGGCCGCCTCTTGGGTGAGGTGTTCCGGGCACGTCCCACATTCTTGCTTAATATTTGATGCCCAGGATGAGAATCGGTTATTATTATTAAAAACTAAACTAAAACCAGGTGTGACAAACCTTTTAGTTTACTTAAATTTAAAAAAAAAGAAGAAGAAAGAATTAAAAACAAACAAATACTGCACATTTAAAAGACTTGGACTTGGACTAAACAACACAGAGGAAATATCTTTGTCTCTGTTTTCAGTTTGGCTGAACTTGACAGAATAAGCATGAGGCGCTTTAAGCATATGTTTACTGACACTACATGCCAGTGCCTCAAGTGTACTGGATTACATAACCTATTGTGAAATGCTTAAAAAAAATAAAAATGACAGAAACTAAAGAAAGCTGCATTAATAACTATTAAACTATTGAAACTAAAGCACCTCTCATGAGGTGGGACATAAAAGCCCCGCGCTGATTGAAATGAATTGGCTGGTTCTGCGCTCATAATGTTCCACGGTGTCAGCAGATCACTTGCAGATCTTTCCCACTCCTATGTTCTCCTCTCCCCCCCGTTGTGGCCTCACACTAATTTGCTCCCCTTAGAAAATCGGGCCCTTTGGTCTCTTTGCGGCTCCCTCCGTCTCAGTCCATCAGCATCACAGGCGTTTGCTCCACTCACCCGGTCTCCAGGTCTGACGAGCGGCTCTTGTTTGGTTCCCAGTTTGTGGAGCAGGTTGTAGGCCAACTTCACACTTCTGGACCACAGTTTACCTGCAAAGAGATTTAAATGACGACATCATGCAATAACTCTTATAGACAGATAAAAGTTAAAGTACGTCTTTGGGGACAGGTTTGAAATAATCAAAAATAAGTTCAACATGTTGTTGATGAAATATGTCCTCGAGAGATCAAAAGATCAGGAAAAATTCTTTGTACCCAATAAAAACATGAAAGAAATGTCTGAGCTGGACCAGAGGATGACAACTCGAGCCTCCATATGTACGAAATTACAGCACTGATATGACACGTGATTTAAAAAAAAAAATACTTTGATGTTGCACCCTCGTGGGGAAACTGGTATGAAGATAATCATATAGATTTCATAACATGCAGTAACTCAAACACTCCTCGTGACTACGGTGTAATTGGATACTCAAAACTTCAGGACAATAAAGGAAGTCATATAGGTAAAGAGATTTAGTGCGCAGATAAATGCACTTTAAAAATTCTTTCTACTCACAGAGTGTCTGTCAAAAGAACGTTGCATCTTTCAATCTCCCTGTAAATATAAAGTTATTAAATATTATCTGATCTTTCCGATCAGCTTCACTTTCCCTGCCAGAAGGACTCCGCTCTGTTCATTAATGCAGTAACTCACAACAATAGAATCAATTTCCTTCCTACCTCCCCCCTCCCCAATTCAGACTGGCAGATGCAGATATTATGCATGAGCAATCCAGCGTGAATTCCTTGTTGTTTTTCATAGTAAATGAGTTTGTTTTTTTCCTAGTGTTTGTCAGAACTAATGAAATGAAGGAAAGCTTTAGCATCCCAGGAGGAAAATAAGACTTTTTGGACCACAAAAAACCCACCCAAAAAACAGAATTAACTGCAAACAAACATAAGTTACGACTCCAGCTTTCAAAGCTTGGCGTTGCTAGCAGTTTCTGTGTGATGAACCACCAAAGAACTTATCTACCAGTGGACCTACTGAGTCCAGAGACCAATTGGTGATGTCATGGTGGTTACATCCCTCTTCTATATACAGACTACGGAGCTCAAGGGGTCAAAGCTCCACATTTGATCCACAAGACTGTTAAAGATACTGTTTACTACCAGTAGTGCTGCCTCTAAGTACATGACTGAGTGGGAACATGATGAGGTAACATCCGCTGGTGCTTAAACAGGATTTATATTTTTTTTGCAGAGAACACTCCAAACAAAAAGCAGATGGACACAAAGATATAATCAAAGGAGGACATCAAAGCGAAGACATCACACACACGCAGAGAAATAAAAAGTTTATGCATCCTCTGCATGCTGAACAGAAACCCAAGCAGCTTTATCGATAATGTGATTTGTTGGTGAATAACATCAGAGGATCAAAGCTCCCCGAGAAACCCTCAGCTTGTTTAAAACTTTTCGTCTTGTTAATAGAAATACGGCTCTCTCCTGCCCATTAGGTGGGGTTATCTGCAGTGCAGAGCGGTGAGGGTTGAGTTTAAGGACAGCTGGAGAATTCTGTATCATGAATTCTCTCTGTTCTCGGGGGGCGGGGGGGGGGCGGAGGACGACTCGAAAGGAAGATACAAAACAAGTTTGTCTTTGTTGGCCGACATCAAAGGGGAGACACAACAGGAATGAAAGATAAAGAGAGGCAGAGACGGTGAGAGAGAATGGCTGAGATTTAGATTCAGCACTGCACATCACACACACACGCGCACACACACACACACACACAAAATCTCACCATGTGTTTGTCTCTGCTGACGGACTCCTGAGCGCTGGCTGAAGACATTTCACAGTCTGGTGAGTGCTCATATCGCCTCATCATCGGCAGCAAGCTTGCTCCCCACAAATCAGTTTGTTCAGTCACACACACACACACACACACACACACACACACACACGCCGCATGCCAATTTGAACCACCTGCGATAAAGTCGCTGCCTATTCATGTTAATCCTCCTCAGTACGATGGGAGTGTGCGATTGTGTGAACTCAGGTGTGCAACAAAAGTGCTCGAACGCCATCAACGGAGATAAGAAATGACACTAAACTGTGCTGCAACTTCTCCTGAGGATCTTTAGATACTTTCAGCTGCTCCGACGATGTGACCTCGAACTAAAGGACTATTGCCACCGGTTCCTAACTACTGATATGACCTGTAGGTTTGTTAAGTGTCAGGAAATGGGTGAGGTGGACGGTACACACTCACGTCCAACTTTTCACAACAATACTGAAATTATGGGCTGGTAGAATCCTTTAAAGTTTTTCTTTCACTTGCTTATTGATTATATTTTGGCCCCAAACCTATTTGGGCAAGTTTAGGAAAAATATCATGGTTTAGTTTAGAAACACAACCTTTACATTGTTGAACGTGTCTTAGGAAGATCCATTTTCTAGGTGTCCAGGGTCACAGTTACACCAAAATCATAATTCATTTTGCGTCTGATCATCATGTCACAGAAATCTCTATTAATGTTCAGAATAATTGTCTTCTTTTCTCATCCAATTTCATTCCCTTCCATAGTTCTTCATCTACTCTTGCTTTTTTCTTCCTTCAGTTTCCCCTAGATTTTCTTTTTGTCTGCTTCTCTCCCATTTTTCCATCATCCCTGGTATCTCTCCACATTTTTATCTTTTCTTCCCTTTTCCTTTTGTTAGTCTAAATTCTAATTTCAACATCTTTTTTTTTTTTGAGACACTTCTGCTTCTCTTGTGTGACAAAATGATAATAAAAATCTCAGTCAGCTGCGACTGGGTGATGAAAACTGAAGAAAACCTGAAAGTCTGGAGAAGATCGTGGACCGCTGATTTGAAATAATGCCCAAAAATAAAGCAGCGTGCTCAAGTCTACTCATCACTGTAACATTTACCTTGTGAAACCTCTTCATTGTCATTCTGTAGTTTCAGGTAAACGATTTGAGTGCTTGTTCCAGTCCATTGGGGTGTGCGCCTGCATGATGCCGGGTATCTGTGATGTGATGCGTCTGGAGTCCTCTCAGTGTAATTTCATTCTCTCCGCTGTACAGCTGGGAGCTTTGACTCTAAATTCATGAGGACCTTGTGAGAAGCAGCTCTGTTCACGGCAGCTGAATTTCTTTCTTCCCGCCGGACCTGAAGCCGTTTTCTCCGCCGCTGTTTGGGAGACGAATAACTCGGTCGCCTTCAAGCGAAGAGCAAGAGAACTTGTTCCAATCTGGGTGCAGATTTAAACTGTGGCACCGAGCCGGGGGAGCGCACGTGATGCGATTCAGCTACAGCGAATGTGTTTAGGGAGCCGGAACGATGGCAGCACCGGGGGCCAGAAGGCCGTTATGCGTGTGCTATCGGGTTATGTTGCTGTTTACTTTGCTACATGTTCTCATTTATGGCTGCTAAAAACGTGTTTTAGTTAATGTTCACATAACGCTGACAGATTCAAGACTAAAGGGGATTTGTACTCCTGCATGATGCGCTGTGGTGTAACACTGCTTTACTTCTGCAGAAGCAAAGCTCAATGACAAAGCAACATTTGTGTCCATGGCCAATAATATTCAAAACAGGGCACCAAAGTCTGCTCCACGTGCATAAACTAGAACTACTGGACACCCAGAGGAACGTTTTAAAGCCACTTTTTTTTTTTTTTTTATTTTAACAGTTTTGCTGCGTTAGAAGTCACACAGGATCCGTTCAAATGGAAAACAACTGATCCTGAAACATCACCTTCAGGATGAGAAACTTTTCCACCCTCTGTAGCAGAGCGGGTTTCTTTTCAGGCATCTTTTTCACACTCCGCTAATGTGCTTAGCACCCTGTCTGGCTGCCATTAGGGGAATTGTGCTCACACAGCGGGTGTTAAACATTGTTTGGTGCTTCACTTAATCAGCTTGGGAAAGCCACCATATGTGCCGAAAACAGGATGCAGTTCAAAGAAGAAAAACACTCTTTTATGCATATATTAGAAAGGTTGTTTTTTGTTGTTTTTTCCATTTCATCATTGTGTTGTGACAGTTTTTTTGCAGACTGGTTGACTAGGGTGACTTGTCTGGGGTCACGAGAGGTGTCAGGAGTGCATGTTCATGTGTAAATACACCACTTTGGACGTGATGCTCATCTTCACACAAACATATTTCAGCACTGTCTCTTTCAGCTGCTGCTCAGATCCTAAGAATTTACTTTAAGGATGTTATGATGAGGGAGCTCACATGAGAAAAAAAAAACAAAAACTAATTTCACAAAAAATCCAAAACCAGACAGAAAAGTGCCCCCGTCTGCCTTTCTGAGACCTACCGTACGTGAGCACGTAGAGAGGCTTGCCGTTGGTATCCATGGTGGTCAGACAGGGGGCCTTCGGAGAGATGGTGCCCCACCTCTGAAGAGCTGCCTCCAGAGAGGGAGGCCAGTTGGTCACCACGCCCAGCTGCTCACCCCGCATGGGCACCATCTGTGCCCCTTCAGCCTTGGGCTGGTTAGGGTCTGGCTGTTGGACTGCAGGCGGGCAGGAGAAAGCAGACGACAGGAAAATAAAATCATTTTTATTAAATTTTACTCACATTTGTAAATGATTTGAAACACTGTAAAAGGACAAGAAGGACACATCTTCTGTGACACAGAGCTCAATCTGTCCAAGAGCTATTAGAGACATATCGATGAGCCACACTGTTTATTCAGTCAAGCCAAACAGACACCCCCCTGCTACCTCAAATACTCACCAGAGGAGGAAATGTGAAAAATCTAAAAGGAGGAAAGTGTCCTGCTATGGATGATCTGAGGTCAGCCTGGATTTACAGGAAGAGATGAATGAGACAGCCTGAAATCCAGGGAGGAACTGTCGGAACATTGGACCAACGTTCCTGCCCGGTACTGTGAAAATGTTTTAGTGGCAGAAGGTGGTCACACGAAGCATGTCCAAAACCACAAATGCACCATTTTCTCCCATTTTCCTAAAAACATCAGTGACCAGCTGCTCTGGGAAATTAACATATTGATGGTTTTTGGTCCTTTGAGGGGTTCATTAGAAAAACTGCAGTCTCACCCTTTTGAAAAATAATTTTTCTTTTTTATGTGCAAATTGTTGATTGCAGGACAGCAAATATCAAAAGACACTGAACAATCTGACAAAGGTGATATTAAAATAACCAGTCAGCAGGATATAATAATACTGTAGCATTTTTATTCTTATGAATTTAAAAATGTGTGTATGAAGAATAAAACAACATTTACTGCATGTCAGCATTGCTGTGAGACAGAGAAGGCTCACAGGAAAGAGCTTTTAATCAAGCAAAACGTCCTGCTAATGAATTTTAATGGCATGCTGATCCAAACTGAGTCTTTCCAACATTTGCTATTCATGCTTAAATTATGAATTAACTTCTGACTCTGCAGCGTTTGATACTGAAAACAGAAAGAAATATTCATCAGTTCGACTCTGCTTTGTCAGAGCAGACTTTGGGGAACGAGGTTTGGCGCACAGATTGTTTTTCACTTGTTAAAGCTAAATATATATATTTACCACCACTCAATTTTAAGTCCACAACACTGAAACACAGACTGTACATCAAAGATGGGCAAAATCACTTGCTGCTGCCATATTGTTTTTTTAAGAGCCAAACGTGACCGTATCAGGAGGAGAGGGTGGAGTTATCGGCTAATAGGTTAGCTTCGGCTAGGTTAGCATAAACCGTATGGGCGCATCACACAGACACATATACGTGCTAATTAGCTCTACATAATATATAAATATCTAAAGTTTCAATCACCAAAACTGTTATATATCAGGTAATGAGAATTTTAAAAAAGCCTGGAGAGGTCCAGCTCAGAATCCTTCTTTAGGGAATTCACACAGCCTAGATGGTGATGCCGTAGCAACCTCTGATCACTGGGGGGAAATGTTTATTTGCTGGTTGCTGCCAGTCGCTGGTGAAACTGTGAAAACCGTGACGCAAAGTTAAAAAATGCCCTTTTGGCTAGTGTTTGTTGCAGTATTAGGGCCCAACTTTTATTTTGATGGCTCTCCATTTCCAGCTTGCACAGCGCTTTGTTAAGTGTCACCACTGCTCAGCAAGCGGTTGTTGAGTGTTTGCAGACAAATCAGTGTATTCCATGCAAACTACGCACGACCTCACCAATCTGCTAGCGACCAAAGCGATCACAAGGAGGTTTTTGGTGCAGCGTCCTCTTTGTAACCGATTTCGGCCAACGACTGGTAGCAAGCACTTCCCAAGGTCTCCGAGCCTGTGTGACTGAGGCCTTAACTGAGTCATTCAATGCAGACACGGCGCTAATAATTATGCCTGAACAGTTATGACAAATGAGGAAAATTCTAGGAACTGCAGTATTTAGTACTTCAGTGTTGGCTTCATTTTTCAGCCCATGAAGTTGCTGATTGTGTGAAACATACTCAGAGTCTAGGGTTCCGTTATCATTGGGGACTTCTTGAAGCCACACATTTAATTTAAATTTGACATGAGGTACGGGTTTGGCGGCTGGAGGGCACCTAAGATCACTCAGAGTCTGAATTGTCTTTTATTCGCTGTAATTGTTTCATTAACTTTGCATATTGTGTATCCTTATTTCTGAGTTTGGTGTGTTATGAGGATTGATTCACCACTTCACACACAACTTTTGCACCAACATGCAACTGACAAAGAATAAAAACATACAAAAACACATCGTTTTCAGAATTAGAAAGAGAAGCCGTTACCCTCCAAAAGCTCTTCAAAGTCATCAACGAAAAACTCTCTCAGCGGCGGCCGTTTGGGTCTCTTCAGCGTGTTGACAAGTTGTTCTGTTTTGGCTGAAACTCTGCTGCTGACTGGAACACCTGTGGAGCGTGAACAAAAAAAAACAACCCACATTTGAATCCACGTCGCAGCCTTGACTTCCCAATCGTGCTTTCACAGGTGCACACGAGAAGCAGTTGCCGCTTTCGGATTCCACTGAGCCACCCACCGTCTCATCTTTAGAAAAATATCCCCGAGTTTTAAATCTACACTGAAGCGCCCTCGAGTGAGCAATCAAAACAGCCGCACTCAAAATGCAAAAATGGCGTATGAGACGAGGTGTGGGCTCAAATGGCTCTTTCATTAAAGCTGTTTTCAAAGCCACAGAGTTTGCAGCCTTAAGACAGAAAAGTTAAATGAACGTCTGAGTACGGAAACCTGGATGTAAACAGATGTACTGACAGACTTGGTTTGGGCTTCAGGGCGAGCCAAAGACAGAAGTGATGCTGTCAACATTATTATTTAATCTGCATGTGAAGGTACAGGATGCAACTCAGTGAAACTAATAGTCTTGACCCCCCCCCCGACCCCTGACCCCCAATCCTCTGGTGATGCTGCTGTTTTTGTTTGTTTTCTCTCTCTTCAGGCTTTTCTGAAGAAACTGGGGGAAAAAAACTCTATTCAAATTAATATGTAACATATGCAGGAAGCATATTTTACTGGGCTGTTTTGCATTTATTCAGTCAAAAGATGCATCCAAAAATTTCAGTCATGGTATTAATTCTCACAAAAGGCCACTGTACCATATGAACCGCAGATGTTAAGTGTAGCGTGCAACACGGTTGGATGTTACTGTACATTTATGTAAAACAAACTCTTCTGCCTTTTCTCCAGACGTTTCTCAAAATGTGAAATTGAAGAACATGCATAAAACGCATATCAATGTTAGGCGGTGCAAATTCTAATCCGCCCACATTTGCTCCACACAGAGCAGCAATGAAATGGTGAACAGCAGATCCATGCCAACAAGGTGCTGTAAACAAAAATGAAGCATGACAAGAGGTGCAAAACACAACTATTGAACTGATCAAGAGTAATTAGATTTTGTTTCCTACTTAAATACATTTTACTGATTAAACTGACACACCCCACACAGCAAAACTAATGTTTTATACTGTGCATCAGTTACTAGCGACCTGTCCGAGCGCATGCTGCCTTTTGCCCAATGACAGCTGGACTTAAAGCCTCAAAAATCCAAACAAACTATTTGTGATGTAACTTCAACTAAATCTGTGGAAACAAAAGGGCCCACAGCCGGCTGTAAGCAACACAACAAATTATTTCACATGAAATCCTCTCTACTTTGTTGCGCCTCTTTAGCCGAACATCCCGACAGGCCCCTGTGTGCAAACTCTGGCATCTGATCCATCAAGCCGCTTCGCTGCAAGCAGCATTCAGCATTCAGCGTCTCGGCCCACAGCAGCATCGACCGCGCCGTCTGATGAATAACTCCGTCTGCTGGAGCTTCACGTCCCTCCAGAGAACGAATTATTGAACTATGAACCAGCAAACTGCCATCCTCTGTCATCTCTGAGGTCTCTGCAGGAACGCGGATTTATCTAGAAGGCATTACAAATCTGACCCAAATCTGATCCCCCACCATGTTTGAACTAAAAGAACTGGTTATGCAACCATGAAGGATGACAAACAGATTTTGCTGATATAGTTTGTGTTGTTCAGGCTGCAAGATTTACACAGCAGCCTGTGATCGGAAATGAATACCACCTGTGGAATTACAAAGTAACTTTTTTGTAACTTTTGCAAGAAAAATAAAAACTGAAACATTACAAAAAAACACAGGAAGAAAAAATACACTGCTCCAAAAAATGAAGGGAACACTTAAACAACACAATATAACTCCAAGTAAATCAAACTTCTGTGAAATCAAACTGTCCACTTAGGAAGCAACACTGATTGACAATCAATTTCACATGCTGTTGTGCAAATGGAATCGACAACAGGTGGAAATTATTGGCAATTAGCAAGACACACTCAATAAAGGAGTGGTTCTGCAGGTGGGGACCACAGACCACTTCTCAGTACCTATGCTTTCTGGATGATGTTTTGGTCACTTTTGAATGTTGGTGGTGCTTTCACACTCGTGGTAGCATGAGACGGACTCTACAACCCACACAAGTGGCTCAGGTAGTGCAGCTCATCCAGGATGGCACATCAATGCGAGCTGTGGCAAGAAGGTTTGCTGTGTCTGTCAGCGTAGTGTCCAGAGGCTGGAGGCGCTACCAGGAGACAGGCCAGTACACCAGGAGACGTGGAGGAGGCCGTAGGAGGGCAACAACCCAGCAGCAGGACCGCTACCTCCGCCTTTGTGCAAGGAGGGAACAGGAGGAGCACTGCCAGAGCCCTGCAAAATGACCTCCAGCAGCCACAAATGTGCATGTGTCTGCACAAACGGTTAGAAACCGACTCCATGAGGATGGTATGAGGGCCCGACGTCCACAGATGGGGGTTGTGCTCACAGCCCAACACCGTGCAGGATGCTTGGCATTTGCCAGAGAACACCAGGATTGGCAAATTCGCCACTGGTGCTCTGTGCTCTTCACAGATGAAAGCAGGTTCACACTGAGCACATGTGACAGATGTGACAGAGTCTGGAGACACCGTGGAGGGTGATCTGCTGCCTGCAACATCCTTCAGCATGACCGGTTTGGCAGTGGGTCAGTAATGGTGTGGGGTGGCACGTTCACCAACATCACGTTGCACCACAGACTGTCCAGGAGTTGGCGGATGCTTTAGTCCAGGTCTGGGAGGAGATCCCTCAGGAGACCATCTGCTACCTCATCAGGAGCATGCCCAGGCGTTGTAGGGAGGTCATACAGGCACATGGAGGCCACACACAATACTGAGCCTCATTTTGACTTGTTTTAAGGACATTACATCAAAGTTGGATCAGCCTGTAGTGTGTTTTTCCACTTTAATTTTGTGTGTGACTCCAAATCCAGGCCTCCATTGGTTTATCAATTTGATTTCCATTGATGATTTTTGTGTGATTTTGTTGTCAGCACGTTCAACTTTGTACAGAACAAAGTATTCAATGAGAATATTTCATTCATTCAGATCTAGGATGTGTTATTTGAGTGTTCCCTTTATTTTTTTTGAGCAGTGTATAATAAAACTGTTTCATTAAACACTTCAGACAAGCCCAAAGTAACGAAAATGTTCGAGGCTACAACTTTGCCTACAGCAAACACTGTGATGGAGCAGCTGGGAACTAAAACAAATCCATGATGATGATGATGATTTTCTAGAGCCGCACTGAATGACGAAGATAGAAAACACCAAACACAACAACAGTTCAAAGACCTTTTCAGAGAAATTTCACCTTGAAAAATATGAACAACTTTTCAATTTTCCCAGTCCTGACTCACCATCTCCGGTCTCCATCAGCTCAGCATTGCCATACTTGGGTGTCTGTCTCTGGGCTGCGGTGCCGGTGCCTGGGGCTCTCTCCACCTGGATGCCGTCACTGGCGGTGGTGTTGTTGGTGTAGCCGGTGACATCTGGAGGGGCAGAGTGGTTCTCTGGGATATGAGAAAATTGGCTTTATGTTAAACTAGGTCATGAGTTCAAACAGGCTTCCCACTTTTGTTATACATTGAAATCATAAGAATGTCTAGACACAAGTTGCCTAAATGTGTATTTGCTTGTGCTGAAAACAGTTGTCAAAGGCTGCAATCAGAGTCAGACCTAATAATCTTCTGCTGAATGATTTAGTAAAAGAAGTGTCAGCTGAAGTTCTCAAAGGCCAAGACGGGAAGTATTCCATCGGCGTAATCACTAAAACCGCTTGCCGTGTTTTCAGTTTCTACTTAAATGAAATTGACAAAAGCAGCGTCACGGCTGGGTGCTGCAGGCAGGGCAGGGAGGACCTCAAAGCAGGACGCAGGCAAGAGCAGATGTGTGCTTAACACTTTTATTTAAAGATTGGAAATGCCAGACGCTGGGCAGGGGCCAGCTACACAAAACTAAACTCGAAAAACTCGAAAACTTGAACACTCGAAAACAAAACACACAGAGATCATCAACACAGATGAAAGACGAGGACCCGAACAAGGAGCAGAGGAAAACTAAGGGCTTAAATACACACAAGGGGATTAGGGCAAGTGAAAACACCAGGGGACGACAGGTGAACCAAATGAACCTAATGACACAAGGGAAGTAAAACTAAACACAAAGCACAGGGAACACGAGACTATCAAAATAAAACAGGAAGTGACTCAGGGGAACAGAGAAGAAAACTAGACAGACTAGACAAGAAAACACAAGAGACTAGAAACAAACTAAAACCCCACAACAAAAGAAAACTCCCAGAACAGACAAAATAAAGTCAAAGCAAAAACACACAGGGTCCACAAACCCCGGACCTTGACAAGCAGATAAAGTGTAAGTTGAACATCCGTGAGAGCAGTTGAGGTGTTGCACAAAAAAACAAAAATGGTAAATGGACTGGTTCTCATATAGTGCTTTTCTACTCTATGGTGAGCAGTCAAAGTGCTTTACACAACATGCCTCATTCACACAGTCATACTTAAGTGCTTTCTATGCAACAGTCACACACATTTATATGGAAGCTCATTTCTGCCACTAAAAAAAACATACATATCTCAAATCAGTGAGCTAGCAGTTTCTAGCAAACGTGAAAAAATTTCTGCATCTTTTTTTTTTTTTTAAACTTTTACTAGAACGAATCCTTGACATGGTCCACACACGTATCTACAGGTGCACTGCCTCGTTTTCACAGAAATAGATTTTACAAACATGTAGTCAAGATTTTTTTTGGTTTTTGTTATCCAATATCACAAAGACTCAAGTCCCCCGTTCCAGGTAGAAAATAACCGAAGACCATCTTCTTATATAAGTGTCCTTCCGTAGTCTCAGAGTTGCTGTTATGACCTCCATTGAGCCTCTGAATCTGTTGTTCTAGGGTAGGTAGATGTGATCTAAGCCAGTTTGCAGTAATAACCTTATGAGCAATTAACACAAGGGCTCGTAACATATATATTGTATCAATGTCTCCAGCAGCAAGGTTTATATCATCCAGAACTAAATGGTAAACTTCCAAGGTTGTATTGAAGTTTAATATTTTCCCTATTTCCACTTTCACCCTCTCCCAATAGACTTTTACCATAGAGCATTCCCAGAATATGTGGGAAGAGTCTCCTATCTGTCCACACGTTCGCCAGCAGAGGGCACACGCATTAGTATCATAACTGGTTATTACAATCAGGGTTTTAAAAAATCTCATTCTCAGTTTCCAGCTAATTTCTCTCCAGTTTGGACTATTAAGACATTTGTGCCGTTTACTCCAAGAATCTTCTGAGTCAGCATCATTGATTAGGACATTAAGTTCCAATTCCCATTTATTCTTTACATCGAGAGTTCTCTCATCTCGATCAATTTCTGAGCAATTTCTAATATAGAACCGAAAATAATCTTTTTAAATCTATTTTATCCTCTACTACATCAATCCAGTATCATTCAAAATCTGTTCCTTCTTTTACTTTATCTAGTTCCTCATGATTTTGGAGCTAATGCATATAATAATAATCAGTGTTTTCACGTCGATCTGTTGGACAGCTGATACCTTCCGCTTCCTGCTTCCGGGTAACAAGGAGATGATGTATTGATCACGGAGCTTCCATACATTCATACACCTACAGTTGCATCGGAGAGCAACTTGGGGTTCAGTATCTTGCCCAAGGATACTTTGGCATGCAAACTGAAGCAGCCAAGAATCGAACCGCCAGCCTCCGATCAGTAGGCGGCCTCCTCTACCTCCTGAACAACCACCCCAATAACAGTAACGGATGAATTAAGATGTCAGTTCATTTTAAATGCTAGAGGCTTTTAAGGATTTGACTGAACTGTAAGCAGTCGGGGTGTCAGTTTACACGTCAGTACTCGAGACAACATCATCAGTTGTACATGCTGAAAGTAGTTGAAGTATCAGCTGAGCTGCAAAGACTAAGAGTGGAAGTGTCGCTTTAAATGAAGCTTAAGCTTAAATTCAATAAGGAAGATCTGAAATCACCTCCATTTTCCCACACTGTCAAACTCAATGCTGACCTCATTTCTTCAAGTCCAATCACCTTTCTGCCCGCCTTCCTTGAACCAATCAGCCTCCACCCAGTGTGCTTTAAATGTCGCTGCTTACCTTCCAGAGCTCCCACCCAAGAGCTCCTTCCAAGCCTCCATCTTAGTCTCCACAACCACCAGGATCTAGACTCCGGGGGGGGGGTGTCCTGCTTAATCCCTATCTCTACTGGGATTCTCTTCAGCTTCACTGGGCTTTGGAGTCTAATCACCGAACAACTATTTGTATTATCAATAAATCTTGTTCAGTTTCTCCCAATGATCTCTCCTTACTGAAATGTCGGTTAAACCTCAAGTTCTGGAGACATTTTAGATGGAACATCAGTGCTGTGGCATCAAGGGGGGGGTTCACACAGGAAGTGACTAGCGTGTCCACCAGAGACCGTAGAACGTCAATGATTTTCAGCTAATTAGTAGAGTTAATACATTAGAGGATTACCTAGGCAACCGGAGCCTCAAATGTAAGCTAGCAACCAACCGTCATGTACGATGTACGATGAGCTAATCGCTTCATGTCTGTGCACTCCCTCACTCATAACGTCAGCTGATGATAAATACTGAAAGCTGTTAAAATGTCAAAGTGTAAAGACTGGAAGCCGATGAGGTGCCACCTTTAGTTGGTGGTGTTACTGACTGAACTTGGGCCTTTTTTGACATCAAGTTTGTATCCACTGTGTGCTGTTCGCTGCTTAAAGGGAATATCCGACCCTGTAAGGTACGTCCCCCACCTGTGGTGGGGCCTTAAGAGAGCGGCACATAAACAAACCTCAATGAAATTAAGCAATGCTGTTAAGGAGAGCGGGCCAAAATTCCTCCACTATGATGTGAGAACATGTAGTCCTTTTAGGGGGTTTAAGGAGGACATCTGAAGTGTAGCACGAGCTGTTTGCTCATGGTTTGTTTGCTTAGTCATGACCCACTCAAGACCCAGACTTTAGCAACCTGCTATAAAGGCAACACTATCAGTTTGAAATTAAGAACAAACTCACTGACTTTCTAAGAAACTTTCAAGGAAAATTACATTGGGAGCTTGAAGATGTTACACACTTCACAAAAACTGCAAAAATCCACCAGAAGTACCAAATCCCTCCAGAGTCTCCCAATCATTCCTCAGTGATCGCTCCACAAGCCTCTCATTTCAAGCTACCCACCACCACCCCCTACTGCAGCATCTGGCCTTCTCTCAAGCAAAAGAAAATGACTCCATTTCCATCAACACCCACATCATACCATTCATTTTTGGTCATTTTTCACCCTGTTTGTGCTGCATTTAGATACTGTTTCAACCTATCTGGTGTGCCTAATGTTTCAAAGCACACAGCATTGCTTAAATTCTTCACATTTACCTCTTTTATGAGGCTCGGATGCAGTTCAGCAACATCAAACGGTGTTTACTGTTCTGCCTGAGGGGTTCTTTACTTTGAGTGGTCGAAGCATGAAATGATGATAGCAGGAGGATGTGCGGTGAATCTAAATTTGGATGTGTGTAGGTATAGCCTTACGTATCCTTTACTGTCTCTTTGCACCGAGTCAGAGTGCTCACTTCAAGTTAATCCAATAGAACTCCATTACTACAAAGGCAAAAGTAGGTAAAATCAGTTTCATGTATTGCTGCTTCTGCGGTTTTGTGCGTGTCATTTGCATTGGGTTACTGCTGCATTAACATTTTTAGCATACTGAGATTGCTCTTATAGTCTTGGGTTACAGGGTTGCAAGGTTCCCTAGCGTCCACTCTGGGACATTTTTGGCATCGAGTGCTTTGGGCGCTATGGAAATCCCTCCAGTTTTTTCCTTAATGGACCCCCTATAGGTCAGAGGCCATGTTCAGATGTAGAGCAACAATCACAATAGTAATTAGGATTAAAAGTGCATTCAAATATCTGCAGGGTGTGTCTCTGAAACGAGCTATTCTCTAAAAATGCTCGGACATCATCCAGCCTTCGAAACCATCTCGGTTAACATTAAAAAAAAAAAAACTCTCAATACTTCAAATACTGTATAAACAGATTTATGTATAACACACACAGCTCAAGGTAAAGAAAAGTCTTCAGTGGAATAGCAGCACTGAGGGTGCACCTCTTTGCTCAACCTCTAAAACACTCAAAGAGTGGTCATCACTTTGGACGATTTCTATGCGAACGCTCGCCTTCCTGCTCCCGCTCTCCCTTCTCGGCTTCCTGCACCATGCACTGCTGCTTCAGTCAAGGACCAGAAGATAAAGAGAATAAACTACTTCATAGCATGAAGGTTCCTGCTGTGAAAAGGCAGCAGAGCAAGTTATAGCTGAGGGTTCCCATTCAGAAATGCTGCTCATTTTCCGAATCCACTCCATCGATAAACTCACTGAGTTCAAATGAGCAAAGATGCTTTAGAAGTGCGCTCATCACTTACCATCTGTTTTAGATGATGAGGAGAGGTTAGGTTTGTGGTTTCACTTTTTGAAATCAGTGTATAAATGTAATTTAATCAATTGCATGTTTTTTTCTAATGAGAACTGTCAGTATTGATTTTCATTATTCATTCGGTTTTGACTCGAGGTCGTTCGTGTCTATTGGCTCGCCGCCACCACCACCACCAGTCTCTCTCCTGCCATTCTCAAATATCAGAAACATTGTTTGGTAGATTGTGGGTAGATAAATAAAGTAAGTAAAGTTCTGACATGCAAATGAGGATGTATATGAAGTTTCTAGCTACATGTCAATCAGTTGGTTTTCCAGGTTATCCCAAAGTTATTAGATGACGTTACCTGGTACGTGCAGTCACACCCTTTTGTACTAAAATAGGGAAAAACAAACAAGCATGTCTGTAAGACAGCAAGTTTTTTTAAACGTAGTTTTTTTTCTTTGCTTTTACTTGAACTGCTTAATTAAAAAAAAAAAGACTATAGGTGATAATAGTGAGAAATTTTCTGTGCAGGGATGTTGTCATATTGATGCAAGTGTTGAAAGGACATTGCTGCCCATGTATTACTTCATGATGCAATACTAAGATTTTATTTCATATATGCTGAGGGCCAAAGTCATGAAAAATAAACCCAGAGAGTGCAGGTGGGAATAAACTGTATAAAAATGGAACACATTCTAGTTTCAGAGTTTCTAAAACCAGAATGGGAGCCGGAGCCTTCAGGCTCCTCTCCTCTGGAACCAGCTCCCGGGTTGGATTCAGGAGACAGACATCCTCTCTTGTACTTTTAAGATCAGGCCTCTTTCCTTTTTGATAAAGTTGGGACTTGATCAGGTAACCCTGAACCGTCCCTGAGTTATGCTGTTATAGACTCAGGCTGCTGCCGGACTGTTTTATTAATGAACCTTGTTAACGTTTGTCTTCTGTCTCTCAGTGTGGTTTTTGCCCTAATCTCCTTATGTTCTCCCTCCCTAAGCCTGGCTCTGTAGGAGGTTATTTCCTATTAAAAGGGAGTTACTTCCTTCCCACTGTCTCGCTCATAGGGGACTATCAGGGGGTTGGAGGTTCCTCTGTAATTATGTTACAGTATAAAGTGCTTTAAAGTACCTGCTGATGCAACTGGTGCTATATAAATAAAACTGAAATTAATTGAACTGAATATGTACTTGATACATTCAGTACGTTACGGATTTATTTCAGCGCTCCATCTTTAGCCTGTATTTGTTTATATTTTGTGAAACTGGTGCCATAAAATGTGCTGGTTTAGCCACTATCATTTTCATTTTTTTCATGATAATACAGCAAACAATTAAAAGCAGTTCTAAGACATTTTTCCCTGATTGTTTATCTGTGCCCATTTCTCCTTTGTCCAGAGCGATGAGCTAAATTAACAAAGACCTCATGAAACATAACGTTAAACATAGCGAAATTAAGCTCTAGCAGTTTATGCCAAACGTAACATACAACTGTGACATAACAGCTATTTGATTCTTTTCCATTAATGTCATGACTCTTATTTATTTGAGCCAATAAAGCTGACCGCAGCTGAACTCAGTGTGATGTCAGAGGCTTAGAAAGACTGAGAAATATAAATGCACAGTGAGAGGAAAAGAAGGGGAGAGAGGCAGAGATGATTTCTAGCAAAGCACTGAGCCAAAGCCAACTAGAGAGAAACCAAATTCTTTATCCAGACATGGACTGCATATCAACAATGCAGCACGCAGCACAGGCATGCTGATTACTGTAGCACACTGTAGAGTCTGTCTCTGCCGACTGGGCAGACTGTTTGAGCTACCCTCAGCTAGACGTGCATCCTCTGAAGGCATGTGTTGTGTAACTGTGCACAATATGTGCACGCATGCACACGGTATCTATTCTGATTTTGAAATATTTGTGCCTCCAGTGACCTCCTCAGATTCTCTTTATGAAGACCTGAGACAGGGACAAACATCACCACTGACTAAGGAGGATGATGATGATGAATGCCTCCTTCACTGCTGGAAAATCCATCAGACAGGGGGAGGCAGCTCTTTCAGGGACAGGGCACTTTAATCTGCCTGCATGGGGCAAGGCTCACTTCATGGTTAAGGATACTGTGGCTGGTAGTTGGCAAGCCCCACAATTGAAAATGCCTCCATCAATTTCTGTGAATCCTTTTGTAGCATTACTGTGGATAAATGCTGGGTAAGGACGGTTTGGCTCTTTCTTTCCTTCTCTTGAAAGAGAAACACTAACTTTTATTGCTGACAGGTTTTTAGATTTGTTGAGTTTGGAGGTGTGAAACGTTGGACAAAAATGTTTAATTATTCATGCCTTCTTCTTCAGAAATAGGAATTAAATTATATTTTTTAAAAATGCAGACCTTTACCTAAAGATCCAGCATAATATATCCAATATATTTCTCCAAAAAGATGAAAGCAAGCACTTCATGCTGGATCAATACAACTCAAACTGAACAGCAGCACAGGCAGATTACCATCACTGGAATACCTTTCCATTAATGCTTTATTGAAACAACGTTATGTAGTTTCAGTAGCAGCATGTTTCACAAAAAACACAAAAAATGAATGTTGGCATTTCCAGCACATCTTGAAACTGGTTTATATTTTATATTGATACAAGTTTTGGTGACATATTGAACAGCTTTCCTTACTACTAATACTTTGTAGGTAGATGCATGAAATATAAACAAACATGCAGCCAATTCAGTTATGACTAACAGAATCCACCAAGAACAGCACAAAGCAGCAAGTCAAAAGCAAGCAGACCCAATGAGGGACTGAGTGATGTACTCAAAGGAATATTAGGTTTATGCACGACAGAATGGTAATTCAGATCAAGAACAGACAACTGAATGAATCAATATATTATTAATAGAAGGGTAAACCCTTCTGTGAGGAATTGCTGGGGGCTGTGTGTGGTCCAGGAAGTTTGGGAAGCTGCTCTCAAGATGTAAATCTCACAGCTTAAGTTTGCCTTATTCTAAACTATTCCACTGTATATACCTGAAATCTGTGTGCAACTTCTGACTTGTAGGATGAATTGAAGACGAACATCATTTACCATGAGACCCTCACCCATCTGGTTGTTAATGACGTTAGTGTGCCATCTGCGTAAACACACATATTACTCTTGTTTTGTCTTCCATATTAAGCTGCTGGTATTTATTTATATAATAACAGTATTAAACACTGTGACATTCATTTACCTACTGCAAGCCTTAGTAAATCCCATTTGTATGATTCATTTAAATACTCTCTTCCTAAAACTTTGCACTCAGTAAAGGAAAACTGACAAATACATGTGCTCTAAAGTCAGAAAGTGAAACACCTCCTTCTGCTTCTTAGTTAATGCAATAGTTTTGGTTTTGTTTAAACACCAAAAAGAAAATTGTTAAATGGGCCCATGATGTTTTTTCATTTATATTTTCTTCATTGGGGGCAGATTAGCACCAATTAAATGCTAAAAAAACATTTATTTGCAGATGATATCCAGCTGTATTTTCCTTTCAAACCAGCATTACCAGCATGTTAGGATTACTGCCATAATGGTAACAGGAGCTGGATGGGTCAATATCAACAAGATTGTTGGCCCACCAAATACTACCCCTGTGATCAGGACCTCTGACCTCTGCTGATCATATCAATGTGAGCGACTTGTGGGGTGATTTTCATGACTCACCACTCTTCAACACCCATGCTAAGCAGCTCTCTAGATCTTTTTTCCACTTGAAAAGCATTAACAAGATAAGATTCACTGAGGAGAACCTAGAAGGGCTCATTCATACCGTCATCTCTTCCCATGCCAGCTACTGGAATGCTTTTTTTCCCCTCAGAAAGCAGCCCTCCACCACTGTCAGACAATTCAGAATGCTGCAGCTAGATTACTCTCTAGGTCAAGCAGACCATCTCATATTACATTACAGCAGTTTTTCCATAATTTACGATCTGTGAAGTAGCTTTGATTTATGATTTCATCACTACCATTGTTGAATCCACTTTCAGAGAATCTGTTTATGCTAATAAAAAACACAGAAACTAGGGTGAGGCCATAGTTGAGGAGCATTGTTTAGATACAAAATAAGGGGTGAAAAAATAACATGTTTATGTTTAATTAAGGATTTAAGCCAAGATCTGCCATCAGAACAGCTTCAGTGGACCTTTGCACTGATTCTCCAGGTCTGTGGAATTCCACTGGAAGGAATCCACCATCCACAGTGGCCGTGGAGAGCACCGTCTGACATGTTGATCAAAAATCATCCACAGGTGTTTAACAGAGGTATGTGCCACGATTGTATTCAATTCAATTCAATTCAATTTTATTTATATAGCGCCAAATCACAACAAACAGTCGCCTCAAGGCGCTTTGTATTGTGGGTAAAGACCCTACAATAACACAGAGAAAACCCAACAGTCAAAACGACCCCCTATGAGGAAGCACTTGGCGACGGTGGGAAGGAAAAACTCCCTTTTAACAGGAAGAAACCTCCAGTATGAGATTAACTTTAGCTAATCTCTCCCACAGTTTGTGTTTTATACAGTGTGTCGTTTGTATAGTTTGTCTTCACTCTCCCTTTTCTTTTTGGTCTGCTTTTTCCTCTCACCCCAGAACCAAACATGGCAGACAGCTGTCCCGCCCCTGAGACTGGCTATAAGGCAGTTCTTCCTCCCCACTCTTGCCAAGTGCTTGCTCAAAGGGGACTGTTAGGGTTTTCTCACCAATACTGAACTTACCTCAGTATAAAGCAACAGAGGTGTTGTTGTGAACTGGCACTACATAATTGAAACTGAACTGAATGAAATTGAATGTTGGATGAAGATATGAATCACTTGCTTATCTCATTCATTGCAGCCAAGACACTTGATGAATGACATCCCGGGATCACCTGTTGCTCCTAAACTGCTTTTCCGTCCACTGGGTTTTCCCTGGCAGCACTAACAGGGAGGCAAAGCTCCCAGTGGGCCTCATCTAGATGACAGCCTTAATTACATTGAATATGGGAACTATTTCAGAGCAGTCTATTTTTATTTCTTTTGGCAATGACAAATGGTTGATTAAAGGTCTCTTCTTAAAAGTCTCTCTTCAAGTGACTGCTCTTTGTTTGCTCCACCATGAATCACTACATTTTCTCAGGCAATCTAAGGGAAATGTAGGGAGTCACTTCAGTAAATGAGCTTGTCATCGGCTGCTGTTTTACATGCCAGACACTGATTGGTGCAAAGCATGAAGTTAGCAAATGGAGTCCTATAAAGGCAGAAGGAATATTATGTAACGAGTCTGCATTACTGAAGCTGCTCAAAGCCCGACTACTGCATAAAACCCTATCATCATCAGACAAAACCGCGTTAGTTTCTTTGATATAGTATATGATTTGAAGTAGCAGATTGCAGAAATACAGCACAAAAACAGATTACAGACAAAAACTAAAACAAGGGAGCAGACAGACAGCCTGCATTCCTCTACCATCTGCTTTCTGGCCTAGATGAAAAGCCGTTCTGAAAGCAGATTGCCTCTGGCTGAGAAAACAACTAAAATCATGCTGCATAATTTGGCAAATCAATAAAAAGAACACCAAACAGAAGAACCTTGAAAAGAGGGAAGAGTTGCACAAGCTGCTATCTAGCCTCTTTAAAAGCATTGTTGATTTTCCTCATCAACAATTCACGCTTTCAAAAGCTGTAAGCATCAGCTTTTTTCTGTTTATCCACACAAAGAAAATGCATTCATGCACCTACCACGACAGCTCAATGCTACTCCTATCAAGGTTAGCATTGATAGTTTCTCCTCTGCACTTTCATAACATGGCGAAGCACAAATTTAATTAGCGGGAAACAATCGAGGAGGGGCACAACTCGAACAGCAGGCACGTGACGGAGGACACTGGGGAGAGACGGTTAGCTGAAAATTATGAAGGGGAAAAATACGACATCCCTGTTCGTGCCAAGGGATGGCGGGAGACTGACCCCGAGTCCGGGCTCTCCACCAGCCATGCTCCGATTTCAAACTTACCGGAGCGTCGTGGCCCAGAGTTTCCATTCTCTATCATACCAGCTGGCACCGCCCTCCTCCTTCTCAAGGAGAGGTGGCTTAAAAGGCCTGCATGTGAGGAACAAGAAGGGAGGGGAATTTTCAAAAGTGGCATCAATCAGAAGCGTCTCGTTAAAGCTCTCAAGACTTTCTTTGATGCAATGCAGCTCATCAGAGCTAAATTCAACTTCCGAGATTCCTTTATAACTGGATAATGTGAAAATTCACCGTGATGCAGACTGCTGTAGAGAGCAGGAGTAGTGCTTTCTACAGCATTTCTTCACAAAAAGAACAAATAATTGCATTGCTGCTGCCTCACAGCAGGAAGGTCCTGGGCTCAAATCCACCGTCCATGGCCTTTCTGTGTGGAGTTTGCATGTTCTCCCCGTGTCTGCGTGGGTTTTTCTCCGGGTTCTCCAGCTTCCTCCCACAGTCCAAAGACATGCGCTTAGTGAGGTTAGGTTAACTGATGATCCTAAATTACCCATGGGTGTGAAAGTGAGTGAATGGTTGCTTGTCTCTCTGAGCCCTGCTGCAGACTGGCGACCTGTCCAGGGTGCACCCTGCCTCTCGCCCTATGGCAGCTGGGATAGCCCCCCCCCTCAAAAGAAAACATCCAAGTTAAAAAGAATAAAAGAGCCATAACTGGAACATGTTTGTCTGGTCTGACTGAGTTTGAGCAAAGCTGCCCCAGAATAATTCAGGTTGTTAAAACATGATCTGCCTCCTCTGTTGGTTCTAAACACTGCTGTGCAAGGCTTAGAAGTACTCTGCATCATTTAAACTTGATTCTTTTGTTTTTTGCATACAGTATGAATAATTCTGTTTATTCTGTGAGAAAAGTTATCCCAAGCTTTTTCAGCAGGTACTTGGTGTCTTGTGTCATTGTGCATCCTGTGTATACCATTCATATTAAAACTACGATTCTAGTTTTTCATGTCTTTAAAGCTAGATAATTAGCCCCTTTGACTTCAGTGCTCCCTTTTAGATGCTAGATGATGTGTGGCACAAAGTTGTTCAGGGAACACATTCATCCTCTATCTGCCTGAAACATATAATAATCCAATTTAAGATCATACACAGGCTTCACTGGTCTGAAGTCAGATTAGCTGTAATTTACAGTGATCTTAAACTTACATGTGCTTGTTGTAAGCGGTCTTTGGGCACTCTACGTCATATGCTTTGGTCAATGTTATCAAATTTCTGGTGTTCAATTTTCAAAAGGTTTTCTAAAATCTTTGGAAAAACTGCAGCACCATCTTCTATTATAGCAGTATTTGGGGTAATCCCTCCAAATGAGAGGCTGAGCAGGATCCAATCATTGCCTTTTGTTCATTTTGGGCAAAAAGGTACAGCCTACACAAATGGAGGGGCTCATTACCTCCATCACATGGACAGTGGATTAAGGACGTGGTGCACAGTTTACAACTGAAAAGGATCTTCTACCTCACTAAAGAAATAGTATAATTCATCCATTTTCTTCCACTTATCTATGTGGAGCACCCTGAACAGGTCGCCCGTCTGTCGCAGGGCTAACAGAGAGAGGCAGTTCCCCTTGGTCACCAATGCTGCTGTGCACAAACGTAGTGCAAGATGCATTGAGCCCAATGCCGATGTGGATGGATGTTGATAGTTGTCTGGACCAGTTGGAGCGTGGTAAACATGGCTGCTTGTTTCGAGACAGAGAGGCCAGTCCGCCCGTACCTGGAGAGAAGCGGTGGATTCGAACCAGGACCTTCTTGCTGTGAGGCAGCAGTGCTAACCAACATCCCACCGTGCTCCATTTCTTTCTTTTGAGTCAAATGTGGAAGCAAAAGGTCTGAGAAGAATAAGCTGCTCTCCCCTATTCATTTCCTTCTTTCCTGTGTGTGTGTGTGTGTGTGTGTGTGTGTGTGTGTCTGGCCCAGCTGTTTGTTTGTTCATCCTGATGTGTTCAAGAATTGATACATTTTGTTTATATGTGTTCTTTCTATAACGTTACATCATAAATAAAAATGCATTGTTCAAAAAAGCCAGTTAATTATGCAAAGGCCATTAAAGGTGTGAACAATCAGTTTTTTGACGAATGCATGAACAAGTAAAATACTTTCAGCTTGATTTGCCAACATTTAACTATAATTTGACAGTTTGTCTGTAATACACAACAGCTGTTTCTAACTATAAAAATTACACTATAATCTATAGAATATAAACTTCACTGCATAATACTGTCAGCTGTTTGATCGCCATTATACTCTTAATTTAGCGTACCTCCTCTAATTTCCATAAGCAGGAATTGCTGTTTTGTCTGTACTGTAATATCTAACTGCCCTAGCCTCTTAGGTTATAACACCACATCAGCTTTGTTGTGATTCCCCGACTGTTTGGACAACAAAGTTATGGGAATGCTGCTGTATTCATCATTTTAACATCCATAAGATGGACACTGGCGGGACCTGGAGGAGCTAAAGGGTTTTCAGTTATCACACAGCAACAGCAGCGACATATACGAGCACAGACGCAGGTGTGTACAGGACCTGAACTCAGCCCGGAGTCAACAACAACAACCAGATCGTCTGAGATGATCCTGTAAAATAAAGATCTGCAGGCTGGAGGAAAACGTGTGTGGATGAAAGGAGCGATGATACGAGGGAACAAAAAGATATCATCACCGGCAAACAGTGCTGTTCTGATAAGAGCTGAATGAAAGAGGAGGGTGGAATGAATCTGTTCAGAAAATAAACTCTCTTAAGAGTTTACACACTCACACACAGACTCACACACAGATTTTTGCTGCTTTGGCCTTGAGGGAGGAAATGAGAACCAGAGCTTCAACCCACACGCGTGCGCACCGCTCAGGATTTCCTCTCTGATAAACATGAACTCAGTAACTTCACAAAAGAACAGGCTCAATGAAACTTTACACCAGCTGGAAAAATTACAACAACACGATGTGATGTAATGGAAATTCATAAGTCTCAGGGTTAGCTATGAAACCAGCACGCTGGACAGCAGCTGTCTGTCAGCACCGGGCACCTGTGTACCAGTCACAGCACAGACTGGGAGGAGGTCAAAGCCGTCGATCAGAAATCAGCGCCTGTTTGAAAACAAATGAAGACATTTGCATCTGCATCATGTGACCAAACGCTCTCAGACTCATTACTTAAAAAGAGGCATGGCTGACTCAATGCCACTACTGTAAATGCATTTCCCTCCATTTAGTTTTATACATACTTGTAGCTCTGTCTATTTTTTAAACCTTTAAATGATCTCAGGAGAATTATCACCACCAGCTGTTTATAGCAAAGCATGGTTGTGGGTGGAAATGTGCATTTCTTCTCAGGCTGTGTTCTGCAACACTTCTGGAAATCTGGTTAAAATGTGGGCAACATTTGGATGAGGTTTGTGCCTTTCACTAATTGCATTATGCACAAAGATGCCAAGGCTTCATTCCAGCAATGAATATTTATATAACCAGGGTTTATAAATACAAGAAAACCTGTAGTCCTTCATCATCACTTAGCTGCGAGTCCCATATCTCCTGTTTCCAGTCCACAGAAAGAGTGTGAGTGCAGCAGCCTACAGCTGTAACTTTCTGACGATGCACAGATGAAGCAGCGGGGACATTGGACAGGGAGTGAATTATGAATTCTTGCAGTCAAAGTTTTTGCTGCAGGAAAAATGGGCCCTCAGGTATGTCACAAACACCGAACCACAATGGCCATCACCTGGGTGACACACTCATCATCATTCCTGCTGGCCCAGGCCTTTATCACTTTGATGACAGAAGGTCCAGCAAGGGGCAGACAAGCCGGCACACCTCAGACAAACTCTGATAGGCAAAGACCGATCTGCATGCTATCAGCACACACACAAACACACACACACACACACACACACACAGAGTCCAAACACAGGAAAAACGTACACATGAAAGGAGGAATGAGGGGAAAAAGGAATGCAGAACAAACTAATGGAGAAATGGCTGAAAGTGTGACTGCAGTTTAAAGACCTGGAAAAGCAAGAAGTTATTAGACAGACAAGCAGAAAATATAAACAAAGGGAAGGAGGTGAACTAAGCAGGGCTGCTCAGTTATGACAAAAATCATAATTTATTAAACTTTGTATTTTTTAAAGGCTGCTTTTCAGTTTAATTCAGTCATAAAACTATAAAAAATAAACTTTAAAACACTGAAAGCTGTGAAGTGGAACTTATACCCGCTCCCCAAAGGTCAACGATGAAACTGTGAAGTTTGTTATTATATCTATATCTATATTATATCTGCTCTCTATGAAAAAAATCATGATGTAAAGCCACATAAATGATAAACTTAGTCATTCACCATATCACCGCCAAAGCCAAATGCAGAAAACGGCTTTGAACTTTTTCCACACAGTTGGCTTCACAGTGACGTTTCTCCAGCGAGCTTTTATGAAACCAGATTAAGTGCTTTTGTGTGAAGGCCCACAGGCTTCAGCAGCTGCTCTCTTAGAAGCATCTTTGTGACTTCCCTGATTTGAAAATGCAGGGAAACGTGACAGACAGACCAGCAAACCAACAGAGTGTAGAGGACTTCTGCCGTCCCATCAGAGCAGTGAAGGAGCTGGATGCTGGCTGGGTGGAGCTGGCAGGGGACTCGGTTTCCGCCTGTGCATTATCTTCAGAGCTGGACACCAGCCGCGCCGGCACGAAAACAAACCCACCTCGGCCAGAGCGCTCAGTCCTCGGCAGTCGTGGGGAAATGCGCGAATGGGTTTCTGTGGCAGTTTTTCACTTTCATGTTTGTACTATATTTTGAACACGGATTGAAGTTGCTGGAAAATGACTTCCACCCTGCTGTAGTGTTGGCAGAATGTCCTGCCCTGAGAGTTTTGTAGGGAAATGGTGTGCTGGGAAATCACATTCAGTCCTTTGGCGGGTATGTTTAAATGTTTGCTTTGAAAATCCTCCAGACTGCAGACGGTGAGACGAGGGAGAGCAGAAACATCCACTAAAAACAAGGTCGCACAATCACAACAAGCATGACAGGTCACAGTGAATGCTGAATGGTTTTACTTGCTTCTCCTTCTGATTAAACACAGTGCCAAAGTTTATAGCACATTCATCTCATGACGTAAAGGTTTGCTAAACTTCATATTCTATATCCTCAAATGCAAAGTGAGATATTTCAAGGATGTTATCGTTTCATTCTGATGATTATGGCTCATAGCTCCAGGGTCTCAAAGGTCAAAAGAAGGATTTACAAAAAATTTACAGAAGGGTCCAATTCCATTTCATTAATACACTCAGTGCTTGGTTGGGGTTCTGCTACCACAAACTACTGTATCAATGCAGTGGTGCATGGAGGGATCAGCTTGTGGCACTGCTGAGGTGTTCCTGAAGCCCAGGTTGCTTTGATAGTCTCTCTGACCAACACAGTAATAACATGGTTAACAAACTATTTGGCAGCAGTTTGTGCAGAGTGGGCAGGTGTCCCGCTGGAAAAGAAAATCTGCATCTCCAAAAAGCTCAAAAAAAAATCTGTGTTGACTGTGATAAAATCACACACCAACCACCACCACGACCACCACTAGCAGATGATGGCGGTGCTCGGCACACCAATCCAATCCAGTTTTATTTATATAGCGCCAAATCACAACAAACAGTAAAGAAGGTAAAGACACTACAATAATTACAGAACGACACCCTATGAACAAGCACTTGGTGACAGTGGGAAGGAAAAACTCCCTTTTAACAGGAAGAAACCTCCGGCACAACCAGGCTCAGGACGGGGCAGTCATCTGTGGGGACTGGTTGGGGCTGAGGGGCGAGAGACGGGACAAAAGACATGCTGTGGAAGAGAGCCAGAGATTAATAATAAGTAAAGATTAAAACCAAATCTCCATAAACTGAGCCCTGGACTTCAATAATCTCGGGTTCTGCGCCTCAAAGTCCAGATTTTAAGATCACGATTTCCAAATAAAATGCAAAATTTACTTTGATCTGAAAAGAGGACTTTGAACCACTGAGCCACAGTTCGGTTCCTTTTCTCCTCAGCCCAGGTAAGACGCCGACATCGTCTCCAGCACAGGAGTGGCTTGATATCAGGAATGCGACAATTGTAGCTCCTTTCCTGAAGACGCCAGCATGTGGGGGCTCTTGATGTACTGACGCCAAAGTTATTGAACCGACTTGTCACAATCCTCTGAAGGCCGTGGTCATCCCTGTCACCTGTGCACCTTTTCCTACCACAGTTTTCCCTTCCAGTCAACTTTACATTAATATGCTTTGAAGCAGCACTCTTTGAACAGCCGGCTTTTCTGCAATGACCTTCTTCGGCGCACGCTTACAGGTGTCGATATATTATTATTATATTCGTCATCTGGACAACTGTCAAGTCAGCAGTCTTCCTCATGATTGTACCAGATCAAGAGATAATCAGTATTTATACTCTTTGAATAGTAATTTTCTCAAACTCGAAATGAAATATTCCAATAATTTCTGATTTTCATAAGCTAAAAGTCAGACTCATAAAGGTTCATGGGTAGAGAAAGCTGTCCCCCTTGGGTACAGATTAGCAGGCATTCTGAAATCCACTGGATTATCTGGAATATGCAAATTAGGCACAAAGAAGATATAACAGCCATTTTTTCTCAATGCAAGGTTACTGGAGGAACAAAGTGGGCAAATACTGCATTTCCACAGCATTTTAACAAACGTGCCGTAAATTACTTCCTTCAGTTTCTCATGTTGGTGTGGCGGGAACGCCATCACACATCCTGGTCAACGTCTACTCCCATCACATGAGCATAAAACATGAGGATCAGAAATATAACGCTGTCTTGAAAAGCTAAATAAGGGGTCAGAAGCGTGAAAAAGACACCGCCCAAGGTGTTACTGCCAGATTTTCTTAAATCTATACAGAACGTGTCGAGTTTGAGCAGGACTCAAGGTCGCGAGAATCAAAAATATTTTTCAATAAAAGAAGGCAACTGAAAAAAAGAGCCGCGGCATAAATGAAGCACGGGAACTGCAGCAGGTTTAAAAAAACACAACAACAGGAGAAAACCGGCTGACAAGAGAATGGTGCCACAAACACGCACAGTCAGCAGAGTCAGTAAAACTCCACTCACAAACTCTACACAAGGAAAAGGACCATCAGCGAAACGCTACCACCCAACAACTCACTGTAAACCTCAAAGATGGCACCGTGAGCCCGTCCAGATTCTTTCAGCAGACCGACACCCGCGTTCTTCTATTAACTGCCAACTCAGTTTATCTACAAGTGAGAATAAACTAAAGGACAGCTGCTGTTTTTACAGAGAAGCTTTCAAGTTCAGCTGCAGTCTTTTAGCTTTGCTCTTCCTCAGTCGGGGATTCTGGGACCTTCGCGAGGTCCGAGGGGGATTTAAGTTCTACCGCAAAACACAGAATACTTTATTTAGGCTGTAAATTATTCCGTTCTTAAGGAGCCAAAACAGGGGGGCGTATGTAGGAAACGCTGCGCTGATGGGAGCTTTAGTTCAACACTGAACGTGTTTTCAGTCGACTGGATTTTGCTTCAAGCAGCCAGATTTGGTGTCAGAGTGTGGCTGAGGCATCTGGCCTTAGGTAAAGGTTTCTGGCTTTTGCTACAAATGTTTGGATCTGTTTGCGTTCTTCCAAGGTTTTCAACAATCAGAGGAAGTCAAAAATGAAGGTTTCAGAAGTCTGGAGAGACTGGACAAAATCCAGTCTCTCATTGACTTTGTTCAACGTTTGGCCAAGAGTGTTCAGGCTGTCAGGAATTCTTGGGCATGAGGTAAGTGCCATATGAATACATGTTTTCTTAAAGTTTTTGTATTTGCTGGACTAAAACAGGTGTGTGGATTCTCTCGCTCTCTGTTTACGGTGTTTTGATTTGTCTACAAGCGTCAGACTTGGTTGAGGAATGTCTAGATTTGCTAAGCATGTCAGATTTTTGTAATAGGAGCTTAGTATTTTGCATAAAGAATTTGTATATGGTGTCTGGATTAGCTCACGGGGCCTGGATGTGGGCCTCCTGCCTTTGCTAAAGGAGTGTGTAGTTTACCAAAAGCAGTCACGACTAACTGCAGTTTTAGGGATGGGTTGGGCACAGTGTTTTTCCAGACAGTCTCTAGAATAAATACGCAAAGGGCCACACAGTGTGCAACTGAATGGAAAGAGAAAACACAGCTCTGAAAGATGATAACCTCTCTTAATTTGATAGATGTGACAGAATGTGCAGGGATTCAGCCCAGAAGGCCTGAATTCATGTCTTAAAAATATCCACTCCCACTTAAACAGCAGTACACACTCATTGCAATCGTTCGCCTTGAGACTGATGGCACAGCGCTAACTGTTAATGATTGTTTTGGTTTCCCTTTAGGACGCCCTCGTGTCAGTCACATTCAGACTACTATGTCATGCACTGTTCCAGTTTCCCTACCTTTACTGTGGTGGTGGTGGTGATGGTGGCGGTGGTGGTGGTGGCGGTGGTGTGCGGAGGAGATGTGAACATGCTGGGCCAGCACGTCAGCCAGCCTGCCGCCCGCTGCCCCGCTCCCGCCGCTGCGTGTGGACGAAGACGACGAGGAAGCCGTCGACGAGGTGGTGGTGGTGGTGGAGGAGGTGCCGTGGATCGCCCGGCTGATCCAGTGCTCCATGCCTATACTCCCCTCCTGGCTGGAGGAGGTTCCTCCGCCACCTCCTCCATCTTCTTCTTCACCTTCTCCTCCTTCTTCTTCATCTCCATCCCCCTGACCTTCGCCCTCCGAGCCCGAGGAGGTGTCTGAGAAAGAGAAAGAGTAAGATTACGGTATGGTTAATGTGCCGTACAAGATCACAGTGACAGAAGTGGAACAACTGAGGATGGAGATCAGGGTTGGAGGCTTATTCAAACTGTGGAAGAAAAGAAAAGCTTTCCAATCAGGCACAAACACAGGAGTCTATGTAAGTCCCCCCCCCCCCCATCTGTTTAAAGTCACTGCAGGGGAACACATTCATTCATTTATTTATTCATTTATTGTGAAAGTTAAAATGTGGTGAGCGTGTGTGTACAAGTTTTGCATGGTATTTCCATAAGGCCCACGGCATCATGAGGCTAGTAGTGATGTGAATAACAACAGAAGCTGACCCAGTTCTCTCTCTCACACTCACACAGACACACACACACACACACAGACACACAAGGTAATCGAGTAACTGATGAGGAAAGTCCAGCATTCAAAAAAAATAAATAAATAAAAATCTGAGATGGGGAAAAAAAAAAAACATACTTCAACCACAGCGTGTTGTTGGAGGATATTACAGGACATTTTTGCAAATCTAGTTACTGTGAATGGTTTTTCACCCGATGAAGGGCTAAACTGGTTTTCCATTGTGCAGTCTGATGACTTCATTACACATATTTGAAAAGAAAACGGGCGCTCGTGGGGCTGTGACTCTGAAATCTGCACGACAGATGATGCAAATGTAGCTGAAGCGGCTCGTAAACCTGCGCCCAGTTTAACTGCGGCCTCATTGAGCAGGTTGTGTTTAGCTCCACATTTATGCAGTTCAAGCTTTGCCGTTTGTTTTGTTGAACACTTGGATGCAGCACAAAAACACAACATCAGCTGATGAGGCCGATGGTCAACGTGACAGCGCACACCTGCCAATTTAGAGCACACGGAGAGCAACAACAGCATCCACGTGCAGTAATCTTTGTTTCCATAAATGAGAGTCCAATGTTCACTCTCCTCTGAGCTCGGGCCGGCCTGTGAAAAGCTTCCTGGTTCGGCGGCATGTCTCTCCCTGTCTGCTGTTGGGTGCAGAGCAGGTGGTGTTCAGTGGGTTTTCGGCTGCTGGAGATATGGAGTGGTGAGAGTGAACCAAAACAACGAGATGAAAGGTGCTAAACTGCCAGCGTCAGCTTGGGGGACCTGCAGATTTGGTTACTTATTAAGCTATTCACTAAGGGTGTCATCTTCCACGTTGCATGCTCTGATGTATGTGGAAGAATTGTGTCCCTTTGGTCTCTAACAGTACTTCAAGTGGAAAAATGTAACGAATCTGGGTCTCTGCAGCCTGTGAGGAGCCTTCCTCTTGTGATTTTAAGAGAAAAGAAAACACAGTGTTCCTGCTCCTTCTTTAAACCGAAGGTAAAGGAGTTGCAGATGTGGCCACATGTGTACCACTGAAGTCATGTGGTCACTTTCATTCTCCTTGACATTGATCATGCCACAATAAGTGTTTCTGTTTAGGAAACCCAAGCCTCCTCAGTGTCCTCAAGGCCCTTAACATGAAAGCATTTCCATGTTTACCTTTGATTTGTATGATTAAGAACGGCGATATCCTCCCTTTGGTCATCTCAGGCACGCAGAGGTAGGAGCAGCCAATCAGGAGAATGCTGGCTTGAAGGCGAAGAGGACTTATACAGCGTGTGAGCCGAGGTCCAAGGTAAAGTAAAGGATTCAGAGTCCACAAATAAAAACATGTAGCTGGAAATGAGCAGTGATGCCAAAAGTGTTGATTCCTTCTTTTTTGGTTTTTTCTTTTACAATTTAAAAGAAAGTTCAATTAAAAGCTTTTTTTCTTTTCTTTTTTTTAAATCAAAGATCAAAGGTTAAGAATAAAAGCTGAGGTAGTTGTTTGTCATTAATTGGAGCTGACAGCACTTCAAAGCACCATGGGACTGGACTTGGTCTGGACACGTTAGCTCCCACGGTGCTCGTGCCAACACGCTTGATTAGAAAACGTGCATCTCGTTATCCTGCTCATAACGAGCTGTGGCGACAAAACATGTTGTTGACAGTGTGCCTGATGAAATAAATACACATGAACACGCAGGAGGAGAAATGAGAAAGCGACACAAAGCAGCTCTTCAGAAACACATATTTAATGACGGCAGCCGCGAAAATCAGCCAAAAACCGCCGAGAGGACATCAGAGGCCTCCCTCGCGACGCGACGCGCTGCTCGGCAACACGCGGCTCAGCTGTCCTCAGACGAACTTCGCTGGCAGACAGAAATGTGTGCGGCTGTACGTGTGTGACTGCTTTCACCGCTCCCCCAAGACGTGCACTTTCTGAAGTGTGTCTCGCGTGTGCAGCTTGTTCATCTTAATTTGTGCACAACAGCAAAAATACTTAGAAACCGTGCATCCGTGTGCTTAGCACGTCTCACACAAAATGACAGGATGAATGAATGTTCTTGTATTATCATTTGTATCATGCAGTATACGACTGTTAATAAAGGTTTGACTGCCATGTTGAATTTGTTTCTCGATTATTAAAATAAAGCCGACAGTGCTCCAGTTTTTGTTCTTAAAAATTATGTTTGGTGTAAGAATCTGTTTCAGTGTAACTTCAAGGCTGGCTAGAATATTTCAATACGGTTCAATAACTTTATTATTCTCGAGAAATACAGATAGTTTGTAACCAGACACTGAGCTCCACTGTTTGTCCAAAGCAACACTAGTCAAATAAGCACATGGTTGACTGCTGCCGCCACCATCACCACCCACCCAGGACAGATCCTACTTCGGGGGCTAAAGGGATGCCAGGCTGAGGCACAGAGGTCCACTGTTGGTCCTAAAACTACTAAAAACACATCAGTCAGTCGCACTGCTGCACTCACCGACATGCTTCCTTTAAGACCACATAATTTATTTCAACTCAGGTCCCCATATATCGTCCTGCTGCCCCAAATGATCACTCAAGCAGTAAATGTGTATTAATCCATCACTACAAATAGTCCCCAGCTGTTTGAGGAAATCTCTGAGCATTTCTTTTTGCCAGGGGAAAAAAAAACAAAAAACTATTGTGTTAATGTTGAAAAATGTGTGTATTCAGCAGGGAGCGGTGAGACTGCCAAAGATAATCATATGGGTGCCAGAGGCAGGGAGGGCCAGAAGGCACTGAGTGAATACAGAGTAATGCCAGATGGATCCTTTAATTTTTTTCAATTATTATTTTTTATTATTACTTTTACAGGTTTTCTTGGTAAATGTGGTGGTATTTATGGACTGGCACCAGATTTAAGTTTATTAATATTCAGGCACAACATTACACTGACCCACCTGACACTGGTCTAACAGTGAGACTCTGCTTTCAGCGGTCGGCAGCAGTCAGTCTGCCTGTTCTTACATCTTTGTATCGTAGCTAGCAGTTCGTGCTTCAGGGACTCCAGGAGCCCAGCCTTCATCGCCCATGCACATCAAGTACCAACCCCTGCACACAACAAATACCCAACAACTAATGCCATTAAGAAGATGCTCTGACCCAGTCATTTAGCCTGCCCAGCTTCCAATAAAACTACATGGACTGTTATCCTGCCACCTGGAGCCCAACCTGTGACAGGTGCCTCTGTAACAACACAATCAGTGTTATTGATTTCACCCATCAGTGCCTTCAGTGTTGTGGATCACTGCTGTGGATTCAGCAGATTCAGATTTGTTAAAATATGGTTTAAAAAAAACAAAAAAAAACAGTCTCAACGGGTTATTTCTCAATATTAACCAAATAAAACAGCGACTTGTGTGACCAATTTTTACAGTCATTGCATCACAGGACATCCACCTGCTTCTAATTTTGGTTAAGACGGAGCAGGACTGCAAAGAAGAGCTGAAGAGTGAGCGGGAGGATGAAGGGAAGAAATGGAAAAGTGTGTTGGGTGAGGAAGAAGAACGAGGAAAGCCTGAGGGAGGGCAGCAGGAGGTTAAGAATAAGAAAAGGAAGACCGATTTAAAACCGATGTCTGTGACATCATCCAGGCGTCCATCAAAACTAAAACTAAAAAGTGACGCTTCATCGGTGAATCTGAAGGAAATGAAGTGTGGAAGCAGCTTTAACTGATCGATACGATGCTCCTTGTTTACATCTCTTGCTGTTGTAGTTCCTCTTAGTGCTGTTATTCTAAAATCACGCCTAGTTACTCAGGGAAGCTCGACCCTGCAGCCATAGAGATAATGGCCTCATTAACACTCTCATTAAACAACGCCAGCGGAATAAAGACATGGGCGACTGCCACCGCCACCACCCAGGACAGATCCTGCTTTGCACGCCACAGGGACGAAAGCAACTGCATGAATTTCAAAATACGTTCTATCCATCCTGCATTCATACAGAGGATTCCCAACGCTCACTGGAGAAATGCGTGATGATCTGTGCCCGTCGAATTCCAGGAAATAGTCGGGGGATTTCATACTCCATCAACACTCCACTAACTAAAAAGTGCAATCACATATACTTGAAGAGGCAGTGAGGGGGATTTATGGAGTTGCTGCATAAACGCTCACTCAGAACATAAAAGCCTGAGGGCCAAACAAAGAAAACAGGCAAAAGGATCTTCTGCAGTTTAATCGAGCTAATCTCCAAAACAGGCATGTTCAATTCTATAAAGGAGGAACAAGTAATTCATATGGCAATATTTCAAGATGGATCCCCAAACAATGTATTACCATTAAGTGACAGAAAATGCAATACTGCCATCCGTAATGTATGGCAGCGATTTAAAGTCTGGAGCTGGTCCTGTTTCTGCGGCCTCTGCCCTTTGTTAGTCCACGACTGTTTGACATTAATCAAATATGTGCTTATGTTATTGTGCTCAACAAAAAGCCCAAACTTTAGAGGAGCACTGAGGAGCATGATCTGACATTGGCTTTAGGAGAGGTGAATAAATGTATGAGGAATGTTGGCTTTGCTGGATAATTTGGGTTACACTGGGAGCTGTGACTGAAAGCTGATCAGTGTGTGATAAACAGCTCTGTCATACAAATAACACACAGGGCTGTTTGTCTGCCTTGTTTTCAGCTTTGCAGCAGCATGTTTTACAGCTAATACAAAGGCCTTCTCTAGCCTTATAGTAACATATTCTAATATCTAATATATATTATAACATGTTTTTCACTTGTATTTCCTAAATTCTGAGCCCCTCGCCTGTCTGGGTTTACAGCAGGCACGGTTAATGAAAGCTTATAAAACACTTCATTCTCACCTCACACGCAGCCAAGACTTCATAAATCTGTTCATTACATTCAGAGATTAAGCAATAAAGAACAATTCAACTGTAAAAGCTATGCTAGTGATAAATCAAGAGATTATTGTTCTGGAAAACTAACTGATAGTCCGAACTTATTAGAGGACATAAAATACATGTTGGTATTTCAGAGTCATCCAGAGTGAATGACACTCGAGTTTCTGACCAAACTGATGAGGGCACTTACAGAAATCTTTCTAATGAGCACAATAAAGTAGTTCACCTTTCTGGCTCTGCTGTTGGCTCACAGAGCAGAGCTCCCCTCCATCTCCAGGTTTTATAGAGGAGGCCGAGTACTCAGTCAATGATGCCTCGTCCTGTGCAGTCATTACCAGTGTCACTAACACATGGAGGAGATCAATGCTGCAGCTATTCCCCTGCTCCAGCAGGTTTTTTTCCATTTAATATTAATGCAAACTGATCTTTTATTTCCTGTTATGGATAAATAATTGGAACTCAAAAATCACCACGCATCAGCATAAATGGAAGTCCTCCTAAAACACATTTGTAAATGAGCATGGATGCAGCCAGCTGCCTGCCAGAGTCGGTGAATCCCAGAGCTGGCAGACGTGATGGATTGTGGGCTATTATGTGACTTTTCCAGGGCTTTCTAATTCAGAACCTTTACGTTCACATGTAAAACTGTACAAAATAACTTTATCCAGAGAGGCAGATAATAACATGAAGCCACTGATTAACAATGCTAGATGCTCCAAACATGTGCACTGCTCAATTAAAGGAACATTTTGATCCCAGTGGGGGGAAAAAAATCATGCTCTAGATCTGTTTATCTAGGAACAAAAGGACACCGCATCATTTGATGGATATTAAAATTACCGACCTACAGAGGGCTGAATTATAATCATACAAAAGGCAAAATACGCCCATCAAACTGCATTAACCCCATTCCTTTTCCACAAGAATAATCATACAAGAAACCTTAAGAAACAAAGATTTAACAATATAACCTTGACCTCTGACCTTGACCCCAGTGACCTCATATACAATTCCAACCTTGTTTTGGTCATAAGTTACTGAGTTATTGAGCGAACACTTCAATAGACACTGCCCGCCCACTCGCCAACAACGGGTGCATCCCATAATATGTCCCATCTTTTGATGGGCGTATATTGATGTCACAGGTCAGCTCATTCCGTGTGCTTCTATGTAATGTCAGAGCATGCTCCTAATGAGACGACAGATGGTGTCCTGGGAGATCTGGACCAGGGCATCACTGAGCTCCTGGACAGTGTGAGGTGCAACCTGGTGGCATCTGATGACCCTGGACCCACTGCACCAGCGTAGGGTGTGACAGTGGGTCCAAGGATTTTATACTGATACCAAACGGCAGTCAGGGTGCCGTTGCCTAGCCTGCAGAGGTGTGTGTGTGTTCCTCCATGGCTTCTTCCATGCCTCCCCAGAGCATCACTGAACCTTCAGCATAAGAGATATAATCTCTCAGTTGTTAATTTCATTAACACCAAAACAGCTGAAACTGATTAACAACCCCCCCTACTACTTATCTGACCAGATCAACATCCCAGAAGTTTGACTGACTTGATTATACTCTGATTAAAAAGTGTTCCTTTAATTTTTTTTTTTTAGTGGTGTATATAAATATTTACATTTTGTCTCTTAGTGAAAAATATTCCTGATTATTAGATGAATTTTGTACCGACATTCACTGAGGATACATCTCACTGGCTTTAAAAATCCTTAATAACACCTCCTGCGGAAGAGTGGCACAGTGGGTAGGTGCTCGCCTTGCAGCCGGATGGTTGCCGGTTCGAGCCCCTGTCCCTACGCTGCGTTGTGTCCTTGGGCAAGACACTTAAACTTGTGTGCACAATGACAATGAGTTGAATCTAATCTAACCAACATGTCAGAATCTGAGCTTTCCTGAGATGTGGGGGCTTCACAATAACACAACTCAAGCTGTTTAGAGTAACCATTACTCCAAGACTGGCTGAACTCCTGGTTTCTGTAACGGTTCATTCACAATATGATGCACACAGTCAGGACCAGGTAATGAAAATAAATGATTAGAGTTATAATTTTGGTTGATTTGCTACCAAATGAAAGAGTTTAGTGAGCCCCGTACCTGGAGGTGTGTAGGCGTCCATGGAGGTCTGGACAACAAGCGACCGCCGCTTCGAAGGCATCGGCACCGCCATCTTTCTCTCTTTGTGCTTTGCCAGGGCTGCCTGCACCGCCTCTGTGTGCACATCTGGAGACACACATGCAGGAGTGTCTGTCAGTTACGTCTCCTTCACAGTGATACCAATAAACCATCATGTCATCAGAAAGACAGTACTATGACCTATATGGACTTTTTTAGGTTTTTGAAACTAAACTTACCACTTTGTGTGTCTGCACAGTATTAAAATAACTTTGCAGACACTCCCAGTATGATTTTGTTATCCAATATGACAGTTTTTGATTCTACTGGTGTTTACTGCTCCTCTATAATGTAAACAAGAGGCTAAACAGAGGTTAGGAAACACCCATTAGATTTTCCTTCTGTGAATTCGTAAGGAAGCGTCTTAGTACAGTAAAGTAAATTTCTGTCTCTGTGTGTTTGTTTGTTTCTTTGTCCACAAACTCCTCCTAGACCACCAGCAACTAAACTTGGCACACAGGTACATCTTCTCTCTCTATTTCAGATATTATGACAGCATCATCATCATCATTCACTGTGTATCAGCCTGCATACAACTGCTGCTTCCTCTGCAAGCTGCATTGCAACCCACCTTCACCTTAGCTCCTCCAGCTATTTCTGGCCTAATCGGTGTCATATCTGTCACTGCTGCTTAGCTCTGTCTTTCTGCCTTTAGATCTTTTATATGTGCACTCGGAAGTGAGATTCATACATACAACTAAACATAGATAACTGCAGATGCAGTTTTTTGATCAGTACCAAATTCATTTACAACATGACTAAAAACAAATCTCAGGCAGTTTTATATTATTCTGCAGGTTTTTTATAGGAAATAAATTCTGAACGTTTTGTCTCCATTTTCTGTCCTGCACCAAGTTTTGAAAATTAAATTATATTAATAAATATCTTACACAAAAACTTATATATATATTTAAAGACTGAAGCAGTGGATCCTAGCATTGAATATTTTGACATTTTGACTTGTAAGGATTTAGAAACCAAAAATATTTCTTAAATAAAGGGTCAGAAAAGGTTTTGTAAAATGCATATTTACTCTCAAGGAACCAGAACTTTTTTTTAAGTTCTTGTTTATAAGCTCTTTATAACCCCATTAATTATTTTATACTGCCACAGATTAATTTTGTAATCCTTCAGAGCATCCCTACACCCATGTTGGGATTAACTCCTGAAAGTGTGTCTGTGGTACGGATTCAATAACCGTGTGTTGAAAGGACTGTTTTGTAGAAACGATAACGGTCTGGTAGCCACAAAGTTTATTTTTTCTGCTGACTGCATAAAGTAAATTTAGCTAACACTACTCCTGCACTTCTATGGCAGGAATATTTCGAATTATAGACCTGCAGGTGTTAAGGAAAGGTGTGATTTTTTTCCTACCACCTAATCATGAAAGGTGCACAAAATAAATAAGGATTATTTGGCTTTCAAGGAGCAAATAACAACTCTGATGTCCAGCGCAAACAGGCAGAGTGTTAAATAACACAGAGATTAGATCGGATCCATGCGGCGGCAGCAGCAGCAGCAGCAGCAGCATTAGTGACGGAGCAGACAACAACCAGAGGACAATCCTCTGCATTTCTCTGCATTTGGATTGCAGCGTTCTGGTTACAATGAGCACCATGTTCCCATTTATTCACCTTCATTTCACGAGCACAGACATTCCCAGCCTGGCAGCAGCTCCCGTGAGGCCCTGCGGTTTTCGGAGTGGATCAGGGAGTGTCGGCATAGATGTTTTGTAAATCAGCATTTTTAAGAGTAAGATAAAGCGCCGCATATTCAGCCACAGATGGGTCTGTCTGAATGGTGTCCATTACCAGAAAAGGCAAACACAGCGAACGGTGACACAGAGAAAACGGGCTGCTGGCCCGATAATGACCAAAGTAAGACATTAGTCAGGAAGAACGGAGCCTCGCAGATGTCCGTTTGTTTGGCTGGTGGGCGTGCGTGTGCAGGGGAACAGAGGTAATTTAAATCTCAAGTGCACATTTATTGTCTTCTGGTTGACTGAATGTGACTGCACGGTGTGAAAGTGAGCGTGTGGCATTTAAAGGGTGCTCACATGGCTTTTATTCTTCAATTCACTGGGTTGAAAGGTTTTTGTAGGATTTATTATCCGTCACATCAAACTCGAATGACTTCAGATCCTCCAACAGCTTGTAGGAACATGATCATAAAGTGTACCAGGTTTTACCATCTGTCAAGGAATTCAAACCTTATAATACCTCCTTGCTTCTTTTCTTATTCGCTTCCCGTGTGTCTGTATTACTAACCCTTAATGCCACTAGAACAGATTCCTGCAAATTACTTTTGAATAAGATGCCACAGAAAATGTTAAAATCCTTTGTTAATCCTCTATTAATCTTAAGTAAACACCAGATGGAACAAAACTGAATCATGCATGTTGCAGGAGCGGTGGAAGATTTGTCAGAAGCTCTTTCCACAGATGCAAACTGAACACTGGATTTGCTGTAGCTCCTCGGAGCTGGCAGAAATTTATCGCAGTATTTGTGGACCTTCAGAGGCCAAAATCGATCCAAAAACCATGAAGCAATAATCAGTTTATAAAAAAAAAGAGGTCTGATCTGAAATGCAAGTGCAATTATTTGCATGACAGAATAATATGAACTATTAAGTTAAAGCAGTTATTAAACCTGATTGATTTCATCAATGACATGCAAATGTATTCAGTGAAGAACTCCAATTTTTAATCCGTCTACTTTATCAGGAGAAATTAGGAAGTCAAATTTGAAATTTAATTGTATCCTGTCATTTCTCTCAGTTCATCACACAAAACCATCACCACAGTAAGGCAATAAAAGAGGCTAATAACACAGTCATTAACAAATATCGCTCCTCTATTCATCTGTTTTAATGTTTTTTTTGGGGGGGGTTGTACCATTAAAGTGATCTGTGTGAGTGAAACCTGGGAATTAAATGAGAGATATCCGACAGATAACAGGGATGCAAACAGAGGTCCCCACAGGTGTACTGTGAGACAGACAAACCTGCCTCTTACCTGATCTGTAACGTTCGTCTCTGGAGCCAGAGGACCGCCGGCGGTGGTAGCGGGAGGACGACGACGGGGTGACAGGCGCTCTCCTCTCCTGGCCCATGGACGGATCCATTCCTGAGGCAGAGAGACGCTGATTAAAATTGCATCTAATTGCATTAACGATGGTCGCATTACACTTTGGTAAGCGATCGAGAGACACCTGGTGTTTTGCATGCTCGCTGACTGACAAGGATTAATGAGAATCAACTATTAATGAATGGAAGCATGGTAATAAACCTAATCACACCTCTGCTTGTTGTGCTCTGACAAACTAAAATGTCAGTGGTGAAAAAGTCCATCAAGGTGATTCATAACTTTTTTGAGTGACACAAGACACACATCATTTCCTCCACTGGCCATCACAGATACTCATGAATGCTGGGAATATGTAAAAAAGACTCATGACCCAAGAATCTGTTTTTGTCGTATATGCTGTAAAAAAACAAACAAAAAAAAAACAACAAATGGATGCACCTATTTCCCATTTTCCTAGAAAAATATAAATAAATGAGGGTTGGATCAAGACTTTTGCACAGTACAGGATTTACTGAATGGTGCTAAGTTTAACAGAAAAGGTAAGCAACATATGGGTGTTTGTGTAAGAGCATGACACAGCAGGGAAAAAACAAGCAGTCCTCAAAAATCAGAAAGATGCACAACAGACAAAGCAGGAAATCACACTTCCTTCAAGGAAAACCGACTTCCCTAAGAAACAACTTCGGTTATTTCATCACATTACATTCATTAGTCTCCTAAAAAAAAAAAAAAAGAGAGAGATAGAGAGTTTTGTTTTTCTGTATTAGAAATGAAAAAAATTAAAAAATAGAAACTTTACAAACCTTTTCACAAGACACAAAACTAAAAATCAAATTCAGCAAACCTGAAAAATAGAACAGAGAAGTCTTAAATCTTGGTTCTAACACACACTCACACTCAGAGTGGAGAAAACCTCCCTACACAGCAATCAATAAGTCTGATGATAATAACCACCCTGTTACTGACAGCTACAACCGATCCGCAGCCTCTGATTTATGACCATCCATCTCAGCTTCATACTTCTGCCCTCGTCTGTCTTCATTAGAGCTCTCAGCACGGCTCAGAGCGCCGCTGTTGCTCAGGCGAAAAGCTAAAAGTTGATTAGCCAGTCGTTAACGACTACTAGGCAGCACTGGAATACACGACAGATCTGGGAAATACCTCGCCTTCCCGTTTCCTCTGGGGAGTCTAGAAGGATGGATTCCCCTTTCTCCCGATTCAGTCAGCGAGCTCTTCACACTCTCTCTCCTTGTAGGCAACACACTGCTCAATGTGTTGATTTTATTGCCTTTTTAGCTGCTAGGAATAAGTGTTTATTTTTGACAGTTTGCCTTCTAATGAAAACCATAAAAATATTAAATAATGGAAAAGCTCATAAAATTGTTTTAAAAGATAAAACAGGAGGAGAATCTGGACTATTTGATCATTAAATGTTCCTGGATAAAGGACTTCTTAACCAGCCGGCCCCAGAGTGTGAAACTTGGCCCCCATCTCTCCTCCACCCGCACACTGAGCACTGGGTCCCCACAGGGCTGTGTGCTGAGCCCCCTCCTGTACTGCCTCTACACCCATGACTCCAGTCCGGCCCACAGTAACAACCTCATCGTCAAATTTGCTGACGACACCACAGTGGTCGGACTCATCTCAAGGGGAGATGAGGCAGCCCACAGAGAGGAGGTCCTGAAGTTGACAGCCTGGTGTTCAGAGAACAACCTGGCACTGAACACCATGAAAACCAAAGAGATCATCATCATCTTCAGGAAGCACAGGACTGACCCAGCCCCCCCCCCCCCTCTACATCATTGGCGAGAGTGTGAAGAGGGTCCACACCTTCAGGTTTCTTGGTGTCCTCATCTCTGCTGATCTCTCTTGGTCAGATAACAGCTGTTATCAAGAAGCCTCAGTAGCAACTTCACTTCCTGAGGGTCCTCAGGAAGAACAACTTGGACTCAAACCTGCTGCTGACCTTCTACCTCTCATCCACTGAGACCCTGCTGACCTACTATATCACAGTATGGTACAGTAGCTGCACTAAGGCAGACAGGGGGAGGCTTCAGAAAGTAGTCAAGACAGCACAGAGAATCATTGGCTGCCCGCTCCCCTCCCTGATGGACATCTACACCTTCCGCTGCCTCAGCAGAGCCAGACACATCATCAAGGACAGCTCACACCCTGGCTTTGAACTGTTTGACCTGCTGCCCTCTGGCAGGCGCTACAGGTGCATCAAAGCCAGAACAAACTGACTCAAGAACAGTTTCTTCACCAGAGCAATCACCACCCTGAACTCACACACTCACCCACTCTAACTGTACAATACCCACATCTCTGTGCAATATTATGTCATTCATACTGAACAATATCTATCACTCCTATATTGTGCAATATCCAATATTCATTAACCAAGTGCAATACTCACCATCTTCATTATTATATGTATATGCTTACTTTATTTTTACAATGTATATAAAATTTTATACATTGTTTTATTTTGTGTATATTTTTAGAAATTCTATTTTATATTTTAGAAAGTGTGATTGGCACTGAACAGAGTGGCCCTCCAATCTCATTATACATCCTGTATAGTGACAATAAAGGCATTCTATTCTATTCTATTCCCACTAAATCTACAAACTGGCTCTAGACTCGCGTTTTACTTAATTTCAATTTGATTAAACAAATAAACCCTTCATAAACACCACCTTTAAAGTGAACTACATTCACCATTCACTCTTTGTGATTACTTACAGTCAGCTAGTGTTGGCCTGCTAGTAATACCTGGATGCACCTCTAATCGTTTGTGTGTGTGTGTGTGTGTGTGTGTGTGTGTGTGTGTGTGTGTGTGTGTGTCCCACGTTCAACTGTTAATCAATTAGATGCAAATTTACACTTTCAACTGACTCACATTTTTTTTTACATTTTTTTATTCTTCTTTAAATATAATGTTTATGAAATATTTTGAGTATTTATACAGAAAAAAAGAGGAAAAAAGTAAAATAAATAAATGAAAAAAATTAACCCCAAGAACAAAACAACACTCACACAAACACAAATAACAAATCAAATCAAATCAGGAATCATGTACATAGATTATATTATTTACAAATTGCAAATTACCAGAAAAAAGGAGAGACACATCAACCTGGTTCACATTATTGGCCTTTTAATTTTGAGACACTCATGAATTTTTTTCCCAGTTAAAAAAAAAAAAAAAGCCTGGGATTTTCCATGCAAACAATATCTCAGTCTTTCTAATACAATAACCTCAGAAATTATATTTTTCCACAAATGAACTGAAGGGGCGTCGCGACCAACCCATTTAAGCATTATGGACTTTCTAGCCAGCATCAATAGGAATTGTACAGTCTCTTTGTAATCAACCAGAGTACCCAGGTATAAGCCCAAGGAGACACAGCATTGGATTGGGAAGAAGTGTCTGCCCTATAGCGAAGCTAATTTCTTTACATACTGCCTGCCAGAAAGCCTCTATGATTTTACACTCCTAAAAGCAATGAAATCTTGTCCCTGTCACTAATTTACATTTAGGGTAGTTTGGAGAACTTCCTGATGTGTATTTGCTATATTATATTATATTATACATATACATATATACATATATATATATATCACTGTGCCAATCTTGTTGGCTGAACATGTTTTCAGGTGGCCCACTCTCATATTTTTAGAATTCTCAGCTGCTACCCGTATTTTTCATGACTTACAATTTCAAACTTTTTTATAAAATTATAAAAAAAAATACCTTATTCAGTACTTAAGCTATCCAGTATTTAACCATTATTTTTTTTAGCTATTTTCATGTGTTTATCTGTACATCTAGCAATACTTTCCCCCACTTTAAGACCATTGTGACTCTGCAAGGCCCAGGTATGGCCTCATGCTACCAGTAGTGACACTGACCCTAGCCAAATGCACAACTAGTGTCAGTGTCCTCTCATTGTAAAACCATTCCCATTTGAGGGGTTGTGTCATTGTTGCCCTTCTAGTGCACCTGTTGTTGATTTCATCCATCCATCAGCCTTGTTATGCTTATCTGGGGCCAGGTTGTGGGGGCAGCAGTCTAAGCAGAGAAGCCCAGACCTCCCTCTCCCCAGCCACCTCCTCCAGTTTATCTGGGGGGAACCCATGGTGTTCCCAGGCCAGCCGAGAGATATAATCTCTGGGCTGTTAAACATAAGAGACAATCATACTGGCATAGCCTCCATCACCGGAGCTTATCACATACAAGAGATTAAAGAGGCAAAACCATATAATCTATGTATCACTTCTAGCGCAATAATCAGGGGTTACAGTGGGGTGGACCGAGTGCACATGTCCATAAGCTGTGCTCGCCGTGTTTCAGCATCTTAGCTCGCGCTACTGAAGAGGAGCGAGCATAAAGGGAGTAACATGTTGCAGGTAATTTTAAATGCAACGTTTCTAAATGCACAACAAATATCAGCAAACAAAAAGTGTGTGAAGTCTGTCACACAGTGTGTCTGCTAGCCAAAGGAAGAGCTGCTGTATTTCAGGGAGACAAAAGAATGAGAGAAGTTCACTCCGAGATGGAGAAAGAGGGCAGGGGAGGAACGAGAGGGGTTAGATTTAAAGGGAAGGACTGCAAAACAAACTGAGGTATGATGACTTTGTGTTATTCAAAGATTGTATGAAAATACTGCAGTTTAGTGCAGGATAAACAGGTCAGCCTGCTGTACTGTATTTACAGGTTACATCAGTGCAGCAGAGATGAGTCTGAATCAAAGCTGCTGATGCTGAGATTCATTCACTGAATCCAACATTACTACAGCCTGTATGCTGTCAGTGTAGGGATGGAGATCAGCTCAGACAGCTGTGAAATACTGGGCTACATCTCTGTGAGTCCAGCTCATCCACACAGAGCAGTAAACCTCAGAGCAGCAGCAGCAGGTCAGCTGATCACAGCCTGCACACCAACATCATTTACTGCAGCTCACAATAGAAAGCTGTGGTTCTTCTCCCCATGCAGAGCCACTACAGCTGATCTTAGGGTTCCTCCACCTTCTGAATCCCACTGTAACCCCTGAGGATCCTTATGTTGGGGTTTAGGTGGAGGCACAGCCGCCCTCTACTATGGAGGACACTTACATAAAGAAGTTGAACCAGTACTTCAACTTTTACCAAAGTAGTTTCTAACAGTACTTGTACTTCTACTTAAGTACAGAATGTCTGTACTTTTGCCACCTCTGTCTTTAACTGAACTTTCTGTTTCAAATATTTCAAAAACAATTTGTGGTTTTTTGGTTTTTTTTGGGGGGGGGGGTCTTCAGAGTAACTGAGTTTATTTGTCAACGTAAACCTGCTTATATGGACTGACTGGATTCATTCTGACCTGACAGATTGTGATGGTGGTGTTCAGTCAGTGACTCAGTCCTTCAGTTACTATGTGTCTCGCACGCGCACACACACACACACACACACACACACACACACACACACACACACACACAGATTTAGAAGAGCAAAATGTAAACAATTACTGAACTACAAAAAAGAAAAAGAAAATTGAAAAAATTAAAATGTTAATTTTATATATATATATATGTGTGTGTGTGTGTGTGTGTGTGTGTGTGTGTGCGCGCATAATGAAATACACCCGATCAGTTAAATACAAGCATTTATTTAGGCTTAAATTAGAATTTGTTCTTTATCTGCATTTTTACATGAAATAGAAACTGGGATGGCTCACCGGGGTTGGATGCTGCATCCAACCCCGGTGAGCCCTGCATCTACATGGAAGAACCCTTCATACTTTTCTCATACCCAAAGGAAAGATCAGAGAAAGCAAATGGGTGAGGCAACTAGCATGTCAACACAGGGAGAAATACGAGGAAGTAGCTGACATTCATCAGCAGTAACTGCCAAGTCATAGTCTCAATGTGTAAGGCTCCCTGCAACAAAGAAAGAATATTTTAGCAGTAATGCGACCTTTGACACCATAAAACGCTGAAGGAAACAGAGCTAGCTTACTTAATCCTGAATATCTGCCAATCACTGCTGCTCATTTTCCCCAGACTCACAGTCAACTTAACACAACTCAAACAAGCCTTAATTACAGTGGAGGAAAGTACCTAATTAGGAGCCTGAAATATTACACATGAATAAGTATCAAGGGAAAGAAGAAAAAGAATATATAAATAAAACAAAACCTTTACATTTAGAAAGATTAAAATGTAGATAGTGCGATATTTTTATCAGTTAATACAGTAAAAAAAAGAAGAAGTGATTAAGCTTTATCTAAAGTCAACACATCATCCTGAAAACATTAAAACTGAACTCTCTCAGCTCGTCTTGGTGTATTCATCAGAGAGAGAATCAAAAAAGCTAACAGTGGCCTAAATGAATGAAAAGCTAACAATGTGGCTCTCAGCGTATCAGTGCTCTCAGAGGCAAAGCGCACAAACCCTGAACAGTGAATGAACAGCTGAGCTGAGTTACAGCAGCTGAATGAAGTTTTAACTGGGACTTTTTTTTTTTTTTTTTTTTTACCAGCAAGCCGAGAGCTGTGGACATAAAATCAGTCGGACTGAAAAGCAACTCGTTCCTCAGAGGGTCTGAAAACGAGTCTGCGTCGTCCAGTTTACAGACGGACGCGAGCAACGAGGAAAAGAGGAGAGACGCTCGTGGATGACCTGAGCAGTGATGTTTCATTCAGAAGCTTCACATCGAGGAGAATCAGGACAGATCTGTGCTTCATGCTTCTATAACTTTAAAATATCAGATTAAGAATGGGATACATATATTTCGTACAGTCGATTGTGTGGTTACCGTATCACTCGGTATCAAGACCAATTTATAAAGACAAATGAGTCAGGCTCCATAAAGTTGATTCCACTGAGAGCAAAACAAGCCGGTTATGAAAATTATTTGTAAAATCTCTAATCCTGACTGGCAGCCAGGTACATAACACAGTGGAAAATATGAAGGGGAATTAGTTGCTGCCAAATGAAGCATAGTCATAATTACCCATTATTCAGCATTAAATGAGTAACAATGAGTGAGTAGGATCCAAGCGCACACCTTTCTGAGACAAATGGCCCGACACTCGTGTGTCAGCAAAGTGTTTCTGTGTGTGTGTGTGTGTCTGTTATGACACTGTGCTGTTCGTGTTAATTCAGAATTACCGGTTAACCCAACATGCATGACTTTGGACTGTGGGAGGAGGCCATGAATAAACACTTTAATCATATTTTTACCTTTACAAAAGCGAAAGAGTGTAAAACACACGCTGTTATCAAAGCCCAGTGCACACCATCCTTTGCTAACACCAATGGGATATCATTTAATGCCAACCATAACCAAAAACAAGAGAGGACACAGCAGGGTTTTTTTTTTTCCTCCTATTGTTACGGTAAAAAAAAAAAAATCAATAGCTCAGAAAGTAATACAATTAAAACGAAATCAAGTGTAGGATTTCATGTTGTTACGTGACTTTCGGGAAATTCCCTAATCTTCTCATGAAGACAATCCCGTCATTACTGGCAACATCTAATGAAAAAAATATTTTGCATGCCAAGCATTGCAAGACGTGCAACATTCCTTTAAGCTGTTCCCCGTGACATAAGAATGATGACGATCACTGACGATCGTGATGTGTAATGAGAAGGCAGCGTTTACAGATCACAGAATAAATAAAGTTTTACATTCAGTTAATATGAGAACTGTGCGTTTGCTATGTGCACAGTGCTGCATGTGGATACACTGTATAGAAAACGAGGTTAGTCAGAAAGTGCAGGCAGCACAAAGTCCCACAGAGTGCACATAATCCTACCCACAATTACACATAAACAACTTTAAACAGTTCTGCGTGTACATGTATTAAACTGATCTTTAAAAGGTCAAACACACACAGACTTTTGAGCTATGGAGAAACATTTGAGCAAACTCAAATATAAAAATCACAGAAGAAGATTCATAAATCATCACACAACATTGACAAAGTAGAAGTGGTTACAGCTCTGTCAGTAGTTCCTAACAGTGCACGCTTGATACAAAGCCCACTCAAGATTTCAGATTTTCTGAAATTAGCACTTTGTGATTGAAAGGTGATTTCTAGCTCCTACAGCAAAAGCACTTAACAGCAAAAGCGCTGGACGTGCCTACTTGAGCTCGCACAGCTCAGCGGACGCTCCATCTGAAAGCCAAAGTCCAATATGGAGCGGCTGAGTGAATGCAGTCTGGACTCTGTGGAGGAAAGTTAGGGTGTCTGTGACACTGTAGAAGGACAAAACACCTGCACTGTGATCCAGGTACACTCCTACCCTGGAGGACCAGGCACCCGGGATGGAGGTTCTAATGTTGTTGTGCTTGAATTCGTAGCTATTTTTGAAACAAGCTAAAGCCCAAGACTTGTCATTTTGCCCAAACACGCATTCATTGAAGCTCCCTGTTCTGCTGATACGCTTGTATGAGACCGCTACTAGAACTCCCCTCCCGCTCCTCTCCACCTCCAGGTAGCAGCGCCCAGTCAGACTCTCCTTACTCAGGACCTGCCAGGTATAGGCAAATCTTTCTGGATGGAGAGGATAATCCTGTTCATCTACCATGAAGGCTGCTTTTCTGTTCTCCTTTAATATTGCCAGGTGGGCGTTTGCAGTGTTTGGATCCAGTGTGATTTGGCATGCGTATTGGAAGAAGTCAGCTCTGACCTCAGGTTCTGCCCTGAGACCCATTTGAGACTTGGCCTTAGGCTCTGCCTGAGACCAGTACTCAGCAGGTTTTAACGGTAACACATTTGGTTCAGTCACTGTTGTTAAGATCTTTGTGAATTCTTCCCTCACAGCCTCCTGCAGTTTGTCTCTGGACTCCGACGCAGCCACTGCAACCCTGTCGAAGTACAGCATACGTCGGATTCTGACAGTGGGTGGTCCTCCAGAGTCAACCAGATGGGACAGCGCCGGATAATTCAACAGAAAATATGTGTGATCTTTTGCTTGAGATAGCTTCTGCAGCTCGGCATCCTTCCTTCTCAGCTCAGCAATCTCCTGCTCCAATTTCTCCTGAACTTTTCTGAGCCGACCTGCTTCAGTCTTCTGCCGAAATACAATCTTTTCCTTCAAATCAGAAATGTTTTTCTCAATAGTACGAATGTGCTCGATGAAGATCTTCTCAGTGCTCCTTAGTGCATTTTCAGAAGAGTGATTCATGACATCTTCCTCCCGTTTCGAGGCCTTCACATCTTTCTCCTTCTCCTGGATCTTCCGTTGGACTTTTTGCTGAATCGCCAGAAGGTCTCTCTGCCGTTCGGCCCTTTCTGCTGCAGCTGAGACCTTGGTATGCCCTTTATGCTCATCTTTGGAACAGAGATAGCAGATGCATTTCTGATCAGTACGACAGAACAACTTCATCACCTCCTGATGACGAAAGCAAACATTCTCCTGGAGATTTGCAGTTGCTTCCACTAGCTCGTGTTTCCTCAAGGGAGGTATATCATGGTGAGGTTGAAGGTGCTTCTCACAATATGAAGCCAAACATTGCAGACAGAATTTGGAGGCTTTCATCTTCCTCTCAGTGCAAGCGTCACACGTCACGTCTTCTGGTCCAGCATAACAGCGATCAGCAGATGGAGAGGAGGCAGGTGGAGCCTGCATTTCAGTCCTCTTCAGCTCCTCCACCACGCATGCTAACATGCTATTTTTTACCAGGTCGGGTCTCGAGGAAAACGTCTTCCTGCACTGAGGGCAGCTGTAGATCCTCGCATCATTTAAATGATGGTTGATGCAGGTCATGCAGTAGCTGTGACCACAAGGAATGGTCACCGGATCGCTCAGTAGATCCAAACAGATTGAACAGCAAAATGTCTCTCGTTCAAGTTTGACTCGTTCTGCCATGTTACTGTGTGGCGAGTACTGCTAACTGACAACCTGCTCCTCTCATTTAGCTCGGTTATCTGAACGTGAGAAGGGCGGGGCTTTTCAGGGAGTGCTTCATTGTGGTGAGAGTAGCAGCGTCAGAGAGGAGGGCTGCTCTCAGTTCCTGTCAAGTCAGATTCTTCAGGTTGGAGGTGTCGGGTGAATTCCAGCACATGAACATTTTGTAGATTTTACTGTAATTAATGATTGTTTGCAAATAATTTCCTGGTTTCAAAAACATGGAGGGAGGATGGCTCGCTGCATGCACAGGGATAATATCATGCTCTAAAACAAAAGTAATGGCAGTAATCTGGGCCATGGAGGGGCAGCCCAATTATTAATTCTTTCAAGGAAACGCTGAAGTCTTAAGCAAGGCTGCCCATCTAGTCCAACAGTGCTTTGTGGACTTGGAGAGGGCTGGGGACATTTTAGTTATCGTGTTGGGGGAAAGATTTATAATCTGGCACCAAGCCATGTGCTCCATTTGGAAAACAGGTCCACACTCGTTTTACTCAGGCCTGGACTCATGTTCCCAAGTGAGAGTGAAACGGAGCAGGAAACTGGTGTTTAAGTCTAATCATAATGGGAAGGTGAAAATTTAGCCTAGAGCTAAAATTATCAGTTTATCTTACCAAGGACTGCGGTTAGAGTTATGGTATAAGACCAGCCATATAAATGACCATCATCTCACTCATATTCCCCCCACAGGGAAAGATTAGGTGAACAGCTCCTATATTTACTCTCCAAGGATGATAATTTTTGCTCCTTAAAGGATTTGGGAATGACCCCAGAATACCTTAATATTCTGGACCCATTAACTAACTGACAGGCCCTCCAAGGATACAGTGACGAGACTGGAAAAAAGGCGGTAATGTGTGTCTTGGTTTAGACTGAGGCTCCTTGTTTCAATGGGTACAAAAAATGCCTCTAAGACAGGAAAGTTTTGGAGTATGTTTTACGAGTTTGTGCGGATTTTTCTTTCCATTCGTCTAAGTCCTGAGACTATCAGAGCAACCACATGCTTATCATACCTCCAGCCAGCAGGCTTGCCAGCTGGCTCTGGACCTGCGGGTGCAACAGCCCATTTTTCAAGGCTTTTGGTGAGGCCAAGACTTCCTGTTCCATGCACTGGTCATTGTCTATGAATGCAGTTACGCTGAAAGTCTACACAGAGTTTTTACCTGTATCCAAACACTATTGGGCAATACTACTCAAACTACAAGTGAACTACAAATTCAAAGTTTCATGTACCAAAAACTTGCCTACAGATTCTGCATATTGGCCTATTCCCAAATTTTGAATTTTTGAACCCAGTAAGTCCCAAAACAAAGTTACTGGTGTAAAACTGTCTGATATGGTGCTTTCCAAGAGTCACAGTCATGTAGATGTGAAACTTCTTTTACCTGTTATATAATCAAATTGGCAAATGATGCTAACATGATGGTGGTGATATGGTAAAACTGATTAAAATGAGAACTTTTCCTTTGGAGACAGTCTGAGTTTCAGGAATCCTACAAAGCCTACAAGTGACCGTACTGACACCAAATCGATGTTCTGAGTCTATGACTGCACACTGCACAGTAACAAGTTCAATAAAAGTAACTGTTTCCAGATCAAGATTCTTTATTTATCTCCCTTTGGGAGAAATTTGACTCGGTTTAAAGAGAACAGGGTACCAACAGTAAGATAACTCAATAAAAATAACATGGACAATAAAACCATTAATAAAAATATTGAAAAATCGTTTCTATTGTGGTTGATCTCATGACAACAAAGAGGTAAAGCTTGGGCACCGAGGTGAAAGGACTCTCCACAAAAGGAGCGTGGATTAGAGCTGAAATACACCACAGGGAAGGAAAGAGAGTGTGTGTGTGTGTCACAGAGAGAAAAGGAGTATTGTGTTAAGTGTGTTCGAGAGAGGTTCTGAAAATGGGAGAAAGGGGTTATTGTGTATGCGCATGCATTTCCAAAAGTGTGAGGGTGTGTAAAAGAAGAGTACATTACAGGACTGAGAAGGAATGAGGGGTGCTGGGTTAGGATATTACAACACAATGTGTGCATGTGTGTACTTCTATTATTTGTGCTGCATTGACTCGGATGCCTTTCGGTGACAGCCTGGCTTCTGATCGGGCTGCGGTTCGGTTTAGGTCGTAGTTGCAGTTCAGGTAAGTCTTCGGGAAATCAGTGCTAGTCAGTGGAATGTCCTGTGCAGTGAATTAAACAGGAATGTGTTTGTGGGCGTGCAATACAAGCAGCAGTGTGTGTCATCCAGCCCCCCACTGAGAACTGGGGACAAACCCCCACTGGGTTTGGATACGAATACCACACATTTTCTCCATCCCACACCCCTCATTCCTTCCTATAATGCACTTCCTGACATTCTCCCACCCTATGAGTACATATGCTTGTTCTCTCCCACACACACACACACACACACACAAGTCTCTTCTAGTAATAGCCCTGGCAGAGTGAGTGTGTCTGGTTTTCTCTCAACCTTCACAGTCATTCTGAGTAAATCCTAAAGCAAAATGGACTCTGAGATCATTTGGGCCGTCCTGCTGACTTCTTTCAAAACAAAACCAAACACAAATCTTAGGTATCAGAAGTTTATGAGACAAAGCACTGAAATAAAGTTGAAGCAGCTTCGCTTCCAGCTGCACTGCAGGCTGCAGAGACCTTCTGTCTTTATTAAGACCTTCAAAACAAACACAGGGCCCCCGGCCGCCCTACAAGTGAAAACAAGCAAATAATATTCACCCTAAAACAAGAAGAAAAGCTTCATTATGTACATACACCCTGCAACACATACAGAGTAGCTGAGATGTGTGTCCTGAGTGCAGCCTGAAGGAACACAACCGAAGGAACCCACAATGACTTTTTTTATTATGGAAAAGCTGAAGGTCAGCAGTCATCCATGCTGATCAGGTGGGAAGACCTGGACGTTGTCAGACGAAGAGTCACTGGAGACCAGCAGACACACTGGCTCTACAAAAGCTATTACTGGGAGCTGTTATTAACGAGAGGCTGAGCTTTCAGCTGTGAGGCACCTCTCTGGAACCAGCTCCCAGTTTGGATTCAGGAGACAGACACCCTCTCTAGTTTTAAGATTAGACTCAAAACTTTCCTTTTTGATCAAACTTACAGTCAGGGCTGGATCAGGTCACACTGGACCCTCCCTTAGTCATGCTGCTACAGGCTCAGACTGCTGCAGGATTTCATGTGATGCACTGAGCATTTCTTCTTCACTCCCCACTGCAGCATGTCATTACACTGTGTCTCCATATGCTCTCTCTTCTCTGTTACACTGGTGTGTAAACATGTACGTACAAGTACAAGTGATCCCTATAGATTAGGCTAAAGATCACTCTAAACACGCAATTTCAGATGGGTTTTTCTACCCTTGTCTCTGTATGATATCAGTTATCCTCATCTCACACACACACTGCAGCTCTGACTGAGCAACAAATATGGAGTTGGACACAGGTGCAGTTAAAGTAGAAGGGCTGGATTAGGATGTAAAGGAGAGTCCATTTTACCTGGTGCTTGAGGTAAGTATGCTCCAATCAGCTTGGATCGCTTCTTCTCATAGCCCTTCTGTGTGATGTCACCTGCCAGACAAAGAAAAAGAAAGAAATGAACTTTCCTTATTTTTACACAGCGACATCCTCTGGCAACAATAAAAGGGCCAAAGTCAGAGCATGAACTAAAACATGGCAAAACAAGCTCACAGAACTTTATTCGAAGATTCAGAGATTATTAAAAGCTGCACAGGGCATGTAGTTTGTTTTGTTTTTTTTTAGATAAATATTCAGAGCTCCAGCTCCCACAAGCATAATTTATCAAACCAATGACAAACAGTAAGGCTGCACTGAAATGAACACACTTAGAGAGAAAGCAGTCTAACTAATCACACTGTGCTCAGAGCATGCTTATGCTATTCACTCAGCTAAGACCAGATGGTGCAGTTTGACAGCATGTGTATGGGCATAAATTAGGAAGCCAAAGCGCTGCAGGTGCACTTAATTCACCTTTCACAGCGCAACAAACCACCTCAAAAGTTGCTGACCGATCTCCCCGAGTGATAAATCAAACCTAGCCAAGATACCATCAGCAGATTTCCACACAGCACAAAGCACATCTGAATCCAATAGCTCTTTTATAAATGATTCCTGGCATTGGGTTTTAACCTCTGGGGGCTACCAGACGGGAGGGGTTTGCTGCATTTCAAAAGAAAGCTTAAGAAGAGAGAGCCAGAAAAATCCGGGGTGAATCACTGCGAAGTAAAGAGCGACTGCTGATCAACAGACAAACGCGTTTAACCCCACCCCTAATTGTGCTCCAAGTAAATGTGACTGGGAAATACTTTCTGGGTGGAAAAAGGGCAACAACTTCAGAGAATGACAGAAAGCCATGCAGAGAAGGATTATGGGAATTAGAGTTTTAAGAGGCATCAGATGAATTTTATGTGTGTTCAGAGGGGTAGTGACTGATGCTGGAAGGTGGAGAGGGAAGGCCAGCCAATGGGGAAACAATTCTTTACTGCATAAATACGAGTGGATTTCAAAAGGTTTTTACACAGAGGATTTTAATATGTATTTTTTTTTATTACGCTATAAATAAGAAGCTTTTACCAGCAGCCATTTCCATCATGTTGTTTGGAATAAAATACCTTATAAATCAGGCTCTGAGTGACACATAATAAACAAACAAACTCAGACACAAGTTAGAGGTAAAAATTTTAACTTAAGACTTTACTGGGAAGCTTCAGCAGTTGACAATGTTTTATTAAAACAATCATCTCATCAGAAATAATAGATGAAAACTGCATGTTTTTGCCTGAGGAATCTCACCTTAGATATGATTAAATGTTTTTACAGGATGCAAATACGTAATTAAAATATATGCTTTACGCATGACAAGCAGGCTCCCTGGAAGTCTGCGGAGAGTCCGCGTGACTTCAGGAACTGTGGATTCGGACAGTCTTTGATATTTGCACACTTCAGAGGACTTCTCCAGTTAAGTCTGTGTGCGCAGTGCAGGGACATTTGGCTTCAGCATGTGAGGAGCTGCCTGTGCCTGTGCTAAATGCCCCTGACAACGAAATTTATTTAGAATAAACTTTCTCACCACAGTTAATGAAAATGTATCCCTGTTGTTCGTACAGTCTGTGGGCTATTAAAAATTATAATCAGAGCAGTGTTTGACAAGCAAGAGCTCAGTTTGTCCGGCATTTTTATTATTAGGTGTAACACGGCTTCTTAATGCATGCCATCTTCCTGATGTCACTGATATTTTATTTTAATGTGCTTCTTCTCTTTGCGACGCAGGTCACAGGACAAACAGATTTATATATTGGTCCAAGAATTAAGATGTACTTGTTTTTCTTATCTACTTATTGTTACTATGGGGCTCTACTAGAGCAGCTTTACATGAACCACAGTCCAAAATAATCAGCATTTATCTGATCCCGGGCCTTGGTGCACCCTTCAGTTCATCCTGTCTCAAACAAACTGTCTCCTTTGAAGACCACCATGATTGGCTGCCACTCACAAGCAGAAGGTTTGAACAGCAGGTGGGTGGGGCGTCTGAGCTTATATCAGATAAACACATCTGCTCTCAATGACATCACTGTGAATGGACTCGTGTTTGTGTGACATTTTTCTGCTCTAAATGAGCTCTAGAAGCATATAATATATAAGCCGCACTCACCCATTCACACACACATTCATACAGCGCTTTATTATTTGCACTTTAAATAATCTATCACTCACACACACACACTGATCCAACTTCCAGCTGGATGGCCCACCTCCCGAGCCACAGGTGCACTCTGCAGAAAAACCAACCACTCAGAGCAGATGCTGACTCACAGGAACTACTTGTGGAGATGCTGACGTCATTATTTAAAACTCTGACTGTGTTTAGTTCGCGCATCCACCCCTTTAATCGCAGGACTCAAACATTTTTCTTGTGGAAAAGAACCGCATGCGTGCTAAATGCTTTTTTATTTACATCTCTGTGACAACTGTAACTGATGAGCTGTGGAGCAGTTTCAGGATTTCTCTGCTTGGAGGATGTAAAATAAATTATTTTTTAAAAAAAAGGTGGTGGTGGTGGGGGGGGGGGCTCACTGAAGCAGTGAGAGATGTATGAAACAGAACTGAGTGACACTAAACCTGCAGAGGATTTGTCAAACAATGAAAAAGCGGTTTGCGTGGCTGACTTGACAAATCCTTCTTAAACACACAAACATGTGACTAACTGGCTGGGATCAAGAAACCGGCTGTGGGCACAGACGTCATCTGTGATGATGTCAGCGCTCTGTGTGTGTGTGTGTGTGTTTGTGTGTGTGTGTGTGAGAGAGAGATTTCGGTAGCATGAAGGCAGGGCACATGGCAATAATTATCATCTCTGGCAGGGGATCCAACTACCCTGCTGAGAGGAGAGACAAAGTGGCAAATGCTTCAGTCTGAAAAGAGACAAAGACACGAAGGGAGGTGAAGACGCGTGGGTAAACAGAGGCGGTCTGACCTTGTTGTCTTTTACATATAGACTTGTCTAGGTGACGCGCAAACACTCAGCCACCACCTTCTTGATTTAATTGGGGTTTTATTAGCAAAGAGGAGACCGAGTGAAATGAACATGTCAGTCAGAGCGAATCTTTAAGCTACTGCAACAGCTCTGACAGGCAGGCAGTCCATCAGTGTGTCAGTCAATGAGACAGGGAGTCGAACACACTGCTGAGGAGCTGCCAGATATAAAACCACCACAAGATGAATGCTGTCTAATGCAATCACAGTTTGTATATGCAGTGCATGTGCCAGGCTTTCAGGGTCATTCCCAAGAAGGGGCAGCCATTGCTGCCATTGGTGGTGTTGTACTAAAGAAGTGAGCGATGGCCTGGAATACCCACTCTAAGTATTCAGGCATATTTCACTCTCTAGTTTCTAAAATGTAACAAAACGCCAAACAAACCTGTCTTTGCTTTATCAATGTGGACCACTGTGTGTGAACAAGCTAAGGTAACAAGGTAACAAATGGAAATTTTCATTTTAAGGGTCAGTAAAACCAAAAAGAATTAAGGGCCACAGAGTTAAAACATAAAAGTAGTTTATTCAGTATTTTTTATAATAATCAGATTATAAAACACCAGAAAACAGAATAAAATATTTTTGTCTTCAACCAGCAGTTGGTGCTGTTTAGTACCAAAAAAAATTCAATTTAGAGCCAAGTTATCATGTAATTATGTTAATGATCTATTCATCATTTATTTTTCTGAAAGCTAATGCTTTCTTAAAGTAATCGTTGCTGCTCTGTGGAAACAACTGGTCAAAGTTAAAGCAGTTACTCAAACTGTGTGTTTGGTTCATTATTTGATACTTTTCCTTCTTTTCCCTCCCAAGTAAGTTCATCTAACCTGGAGGATTGTTTGCAGCGTCTCTTCCCACATCTTAGGTTTCGACTTGATGAGAATTATTTTTGTATTACAGACCGAAACAGGCCGGGAAACTTCCAAAATAAGATCAAAGTCGTAACAAACAACAGTCAGAGATCCTCGTCCTTTTCTCAGATCGGGAGGAGGAATAAAGAAGCAGCTGATGAGGATCTTTTAATAGGCACAGGGAAAGAAGGATGACTCAGGCTCCGCTGTTCTGCAACTCCTTCCCTCCGTCTCAGTCTGTCCTTCTCAGTTAGAAAATAATGGATTCAAGTCGGAATGAGCTGCTGTCTCACTGAAGAGTTTACATGTCCTCCGAACGTGCACGCACAGCATGAGAAACGGTGCTTAAGTTTCATATCCACATTTAGCTGGAGTGAGTCGAGAAAGCTTTGACTAAACCCAGAAGAAAGGAGTGATCGATCCTTCGCTTCGTTAAAAAACAAACAGGACTAAAAAGGACAGTCTGGATTTTATAAATCTGCTGAATTATTGCCATTCAGCAAGAGCTCTGAACCCAAAACCAGATCTTAAATATGAACGTCCACAATACTAATCTTTGTAAATGCTTATTTCCGTTTTTTGAAAACCATAGTCACACATTCGAGAGGCCTAAAGCACAGATCCACACTCACTGACCTGCCACCAGGAGCTACTTAGGTTTCTGTGTCTCGCCAAAGAGGACCGAGGACAGGTCCACATGAGCAGCACACTGAGCCACCAATCAATCGGCGTCCAACGCCACTTCCACCTTAGGCGTAGCTGGCCCAGGAAATCTAGGTGATTGGTCAATGAATTTAAAATAGCTACATGATAAGTATATTAGAAAGCTGGCTGTATAAATTAAACAATGGTCAAACAGACATAAATGCAGTAACAGTTTCTGTGCCAGTGTACTGCCCTGTGCTGTCTGGACCTGCACATTGATTTAGCAAGTATCATTACCATGGTTACCCATTTATGTCGCCACAATACGTGATTAAAGGGAAAATTAAAGTCTGGGAATCAAACTTTTCTGTCACGTGTATGCTTCTCCGCCCTGTAGTCCAAATCCAAGAAGTCGGAGTAAAGTAAACGTAGGAACACTACATCAATTAGAGGACACCACAAGGACCACTGGTATTACTTGATTTGCAGCTGGGTAATAGTGGGATAATACTTAGATAATAGCAGTGGCACAGACAGAGATGCGAGAAGGGGGAGCACACAGAGACACCAAGTTTAGTTGTTTCCCATTTCCAGCAGGAACAGAAACATTTATATACAGAGAGCAGCAAATTATATTTAACCTCTTTGACATGGAGCACTGAATAATTTAGATGTGCTTGATTAGTGTTAATGAGTAGACAGATATGACCTAAAGAGGTGAAACAGTAATAAGTCTTAAATGGTTTCAATCCCATTTATCTAACAGGAGTTTCTCTGTTCAGTCAGGCCAGTATTCATCTGCTGTATCTCCGTTTAAACGTGGTGTTCCCCAGGGCTCTTTACTAGGCCCTATTCTTTTTTCTTTATATATGCTCCCTCTAGGTTCTGTTATTGAAAAACATAACATTTCTTTTCATTGCTTCGTGGATGATTTACAGATTTATCTCCCCCTGCAACCTAACAGTCATTCATCTTTGAATACCTTGGTGGATTGTTTAAGGGATGGTCACTTATGGCTGCAGTCTAACTTTCTTAAATTAAACAAAAATAAAACAGAGATTCTCCTATTTGGTCATCCTCACATATTGGATGGTTATGATAGTGCCTTAGGCCTTTGATCCTCCTTTGTGTGCCCATCTTCTAGAAGCCATGGCGTCATTTTTGATACTGCTCTGAAATTTGATAACAGATTAGCTCGGTAGTCAAGACATGTTTCTTTCATTAAAGACTTTTATGTAAAATAAAGGGATATCTCCCACCACCGGACCTGGAGAGAGCAATTCATGCTTTCATCACCAGTCGTCTGGACTATTGCAACTCGCTTTATGTGGGATGTGAACAGCGTCTTTCCAATCGCCTACAACTAGTTCAAAATGCAGCAGCACGGCTGTTGACAGGCACTAGATAGCGTGATCACATTTCGCCCATTTTAGCCCGTCTACATTGGCTTCCTATTTCTTTTCTAATCCAGTTTAAAATACTATTTCTGGTTTTTAAGAGTCTAAACCGATTAGCGCCTGTTTATTTAACTGAATTGTTGAGGCACTACATCCCGATTATTGAACTGAGGTCCTCCGATCAGAAGCTACTGACCAGATCTAAATCTAATTTGAAGAGTAGCGGGGATAGAGCCTTTGCCGTGGTTGCTCCTAAACTCTGGAATAAACTTAAGTCCTCAAGTTCATTCCCCTACCACTTTTAAAAAACTTCTTAAAACTTATTTGCATGTGCATTTTCGGACTGGTTGACAGATCTTCTTGGCATTAATATTACAGTCCTTCGTTGTTTATTGCATTGTTTACGGTTTTACTGTGTTTTTATTTTTGTTTTATGTTCTTACGTTTTATATTATTTTATTTGTTGTTTTATTTGTTTTGTGACTTGTGAAGCACTTTGGTCAACGGCTTTTGTTTTAATGTGCCATGCAAATAAATTGATTGATTGATTAATTGATTGAAGTCATAAGATCTCCCTGGTTCTTCAGTCTTAAATAGATGTTATAACCTTACCATGTTATTACCAAGCTGTAGCAGTAGTAGTAGTAAGAGCAGCAGTAGTAGTAGTAGGAGTAGAGCTACTGGACCATGCAACAGGCCTTTAGTTCCAAATGTTTTTAGCATCATGGTACAAAACCAGCTTCAGCTTCAGTTTGTTTCCATGTCGAGTGTTTTAAAACATACTTGGGGGAGCATGATGACAGCTGTAAAACCTCACCATGAGCTGCGTATGAATTATTGATGCTCAGATATTTACATACTGCAGGAAGCGCCCTCCGTAACTCCCAGCTAGACATCAGACCGGCATGCTCTTAACCCCGACCTTGAAGTCAAGCACCGCGAGTAGTCGATGTATAAATCACTCCTTCATGCACACACAGTACAGTGTGTGGGCGCCACGGAAGTCGCTATAGCAACTGATGAGCTAATGACTACCATGTTATGTAATAACCTGAAATTCACGTGATGGAGTCTGACAGGGGCCTGATGCTCACAGTGGAGTTTGCAGTGGTTTCTGTTTTTATACAAAACTGTGACCAAAACTTTGTGAACAGTCTTACTTCAGACCTGCTGCTGAAGTTTTTCCTCCACTTGAAGGAAAAGGTAAAGCTGCAGCACACAGTTAGGTTTTAGACAATGGTGTTCTTCAGCTCTGTGTGTCAACAGTTTGGTCCTTTTATGCTTCAGCACAACAACAGTCCTGCAGAAGAAAGTCGTCTCCATAAAAAAATTAAACAACTCCCAAGTGCACCTCACTCTGACTTAAAGGGACCTGCAAGTTTAGCAGCAAATAACTGCAGCTAAATTCAGCGTCTGGTGCACAAAATAGCTCTAAAAGTTGATGCTGCTACAGCAGATTATTACAGTTTGGGAATGAGCTGCAAAAGTGCTGCATGTTTATAATATTCGGATGTAAAAAAAAAACTAAGTGAAACATGCTCTGCATTGAATCACAGCCTATGATTTGCTAAATCACCTTCCTGTGGTGAAAGGATGAGTGCTACAAGTCAGTGTGTGCAGAAACAGCCAGCTGAGCCTCCATGACCATATACAGTATGAGAGAGAGAACACAGCCAGGGGACAGGAGGGCGAGTAGCAAACAAGCATGACAAGGAAAGAAAGGGCTGATAGAAAAAAAGAGGTGGAAATCTAAAGAAAAGCAGCGATAAAGAAAAGGTGAGCTAGTAAATAAATAAAAGAAGAAAGGAGAAGCAGGGAAATAATGACACTGACAAAAAAGACACGGGAAGAAAGGTCAAGCGGTCAGCACCTAAAAAGGAAATAGAGCTGATTTTATTGTTTCCACACTGCAACACTAGAGATAAGTGCGAAAAGATGATGATAAACCACAAGCGTGAGAATAAATATTTAGTGGAACAGCAGCAGGACTGTGCCAGAAAGGAGTGAATGAGAAAAAGGAGGAGAAAATATGGATGACTCTGTACTAATGAGAAAGGACACCATAACATTTTATTCTCTCTCAGTGATTCTCACAGACACAAACAAGACTTTTAGAGAACAATTCCTCGATTCAATCCAATATTCTAAAAGAGCCAACAGGAAGTCAGTTCACTCAGCCGCCGGAAGTGTCATTTAGCCCCAAACACATATTGTGGGCACATTTTATCACGGCGGGGCTACAGAGGAGCAGTCAGAGGGGCTCGTCAAAGTCAATACAATTCATCCCGAGGGGAGTGCGAGTGCGACACATCCATTAAGCGTGGAAACATTTCACTCAAAGCAACAAACGTGAAAAGTTAATATCATCTGCAACCAACTATTTCCAGACGGTCAGAGCGGAAGCTTACCAGCTTTTATGTGTCAAAAGCAGAAACACCATTTACGCTGACTACCAACTCTTAATTAGGTGTTTAATATGCAGGTTTCAGTGGACTGAGCCCACCACCAGTTAGTCTGGAGCCTTGCAAAAGGTAATAACTTAAAAAATATTACACAACGCAAAACTGAACTGCTAAAAAAAAAAAACCCCAAAAAAAACACATATGTGCCCATAAACTTCTGGGAATGTAATGTGACAGCATCCATAATAAGGAAATCTGCTTAACAGTGAAGTCATTCCCTGTTCTGGATTTAGAACTTCGCGTTCTCTTCAAGTGGTTCTGTGAGAACGCAGGAGGAATCTCTCTCTCTCTCTCTGCTCATTCAGACAAAGCGATTGCTCTGAATTATGAGCCGGTCGAGTTAAAAACACTCAGCACTCCAGATGTGAGATTATTAAATTGGTGCATTTTCATTTATTCCTGCTTTTAATGGTTTTTGCTGCAAATATTTATGACTGGTAATATACGGAGGAAGTTAAACACACACACACACAGGTTTGAAAATCCACACAAACACACATTAACAGTTGGAGGAAACGCCCAAGGACTCCCCCAGGGATGAAGGCAACACACACACAGTTGGATTCAGCAGGTGTTTTCAGTAACAACATGCTGAGTCAGTACTTAAACTCACCTTCACACAGGTACACACACACACAGAAAGAGGAAGAACCTCATCCAGGAGCACATCGAGCTCGTGCCTCTCGTAACCTCTCCTCCTCGTGGCACGTGCCGATGATAAATACATGTATGCTGGATTTCAAGATGCAGTGTAAAATGATTTATGGCCATCCTGCGCACTTGTGGAAAAACAGAGCTAAACTTTAGTGCCAGTAAAACCATTACACGCGCAATAAGGAGGACTGGGTGGAAAGTCCCACTACAGTTTATGTCCGACCGCATGAAACAAGAAAGGAAATGAATCTGCAGTTCGTCTGTTAGGATACAGATGGTACTCGTTCAGGCTGAAACGTAATAAATACATGAAATAGTTAATTATTTCTGACTCTATTGCTGCTGTTGCTAATAAAACAACTAGTACGATGGCAACAAATACCACCCCTGTTAATTCAACTGATGCTTCTAAAGCTCTTATTTTGATATATCGACAGTCAGAAGACTGTTTGTGCCAGTTTTGCTGAAAAGTGCAAAACACCCCCCTCCCCCCAAAAAAAATGTTTCTATGAACTCCAAATGGGATATGGCAGATACTGATATCACAGGCATTCAAGAAGCCCAGTTACACGCATTAATCGCACCTCCAACTCTGACCCACTGGTGGCGCTGCAACACTCAAGTCACAGACATGAAACTTGGAAGACAGAATCTGGGTACGAGGAGCTGTACGATGACTCAGGGAGCTACTACTGCAGATACTTCTGCTACCTCAGTTTTTGCTAATACTACTACTGCTCCGTCCACTATTATATAAAGAGGAATAAACTTTATTCCATATGCTGAGTACATTTACATATCTGAATGGCCACCACACAAGTGTCACCACCTTAAAGGTGACGCAGCTTTCTGTTCTGCAAGCTGCTGGCTCGGCATGTCGAAGGCCCTGTGACTAAACAGTGTTTCAGGTTCATTAAGGAGAGAAGTGCAGCAGCAGCAACAGGCTGAGAGCAGAGCAGATCGAGAAAAGGCTCCAATTATGATCAGCTTTACTTTAGAGACACCGTCTGAAAAGACTCGATACGCATCCCTGAGCTTGTCTGGGACAGTGCTAATAATAATTTTTAAAAAAAAGAAAATCTAAGAGTGTAAAAAGACATCACCTACCACAGTTACTGTGCACTACCTGAGTTCTAATTATCAGCAAAGTACTCACAGAAGTCCCCAGAACTACACCATCAGCAGCAGCGTCCATTTATTTACCCTGAAAACTGTCTGAATGCGTCTCTGTGGAAAGTTTCTCAGCACTGTCAGAAAGAAAGTAAACGGCTCCATATTTTGCACTCCTCCCCATCTACGCTGTGTCTGCTTTCTGATTGGTTAGCATGTATTTATGTAACCCCAACTGTTAACAGAGCCGTTGACAGGTTATCACTGCTCTTTATCAACCTGCAACAAGCTGCCAACGGTCTGAGCCACTCTCTCAGCTAAAACAGACTTCAAATCAACAGATAATGAGTTTAGAGATTAATCAATTAGTCAAAAATATTGATTTGCTTCATTTCCTTTGTTTTACATTATTGTGCACCTGCTGCCTGCTGTTCAGCTCATTAACGGAGTCTCAATTACAAGTGAAATATTGCACTGTGAGGGCTTTTTGCATGCTTGTACAGTCCAGTGAAGATTGATATTTCAGCCTCCAGTAATTTATATCTGGTGTCACTGGATCTGTTCTTGTACCTGAACAGGCTCAGCAGAAAACAGAGCAGGTGAGATTGGATATGTTATTGAATCAGATCCAACATGAATGTAGAGGTGGCGGTGGAGGTGGGTTGCAAAGTAGCTTGCAGATGTGCAGCAATTTTCTGCTCTTTATGAGAACGCTGACTGTCAGTTGCAGGAGGGTATCGGGTTAGCAATCAGCTGGTCTGAAATCTTCCACCTGGACTAAGCTCGTCTTCGAGGTCTGTGTGAACCAAATCTATGTTCAGTTTATGGGTAAAGGCTAATTCTTCACTGCCTTACACTCAGGTGTAATTTCCCTGAGAAAAGAGACAAAATAATAATAATAATAATAAAGAAGACAACAATCATGTAGTGAGCATGGCATATTATCAGAGCCTTTCTTCAAAGTAAAACCCTCTTCATCTCCTCAGCACCCAGTCTTTACATTCTTTGTGTGTCATGAAGCAGGTGCGAAGCACAAATCATACAGGACACAGAAACAGGGTCAACAGTGCAGTGTGATGTCATAGCAGTCACACAGAGTCGGGAAAGCTGCAGACACACGTGGCAAGGTCCTCTTAAGTATTACACTCCACAATACCCTGCTGCTACTGTTAGCTACCACTATTAGTACTATGTCACAGTTCCACTGGTGCTCGCAGCGCTGGCTATTAGCAAAATGAATGCAAACTTTTACATCACAGTGAAGTTCACTTTAAAACACAAAAGTCAAACGCCTTCCATCCACCAAACACAGTGAAGCCCAACATTTCTTTCAATTAGGATAATTAGACCCAGAAACTCAGCCCCCAGACACACACACTCGCACACACACACGCACACACACAGCTTTCTTCTACTCACCGAGCAGATCAGGCAGCAGAATAAAAAAGTGGCACAGCTGCAGTCACACTGAGGTTCATGCTCCTCTCAGACGAGGCGCCGTCCTCTCGTCTGTGGGCCAGTGTGTAGAAGCACTGGTTGCTTATTTCCCACTGGCAGCGCACACACAACCACACACACACCCAGTCAATTAACATGCACACTCAAAGACAAACAGCTTATTAGTTTTAAGGAGGAAGCCGGTCTACCTCGTCTACACAGACAAATAGCTGAAGGTGTCTGCTGACATTTAGCTACTGATGCTGCCTTTTGTTGTTGACACACACACACACACACACACACACACACACACACACACATGCAGCTGTAGACTGGCTGACAATGACTTCACCGTGTAGCCTCCATTTTTAGCACTGGAAGGAAAACAAACTGCTCCTCACCTGATTTCACTGTGAATGTGAGTGTGTGTGTGTGTGTTAATGTGTGAGTGAATGTGTGTGTCTGTAAAGAACAAGCCCCCCCCCCACCTCACACCTCCCCTCAGTTGGTACAGTCCACCCTGCCTGCCTAAACATGCTGCCCCACCACATCAGCAAAACAAATCGGTTTGTTTGTCAGCCGACTTCACAGTGAGGTAAGAGAGAGGACACACACACACACACACACACACCACACACACACGCTCCTCCTTCAGAGTTACACTTGGGATGTGTAACTTCTCTTGGGGTTACAATAACTGCCAAGAAACATGGGAGGAGTGACACAGATTCAGTTTTTACTGTAATAACCGGCTCAAATATCTTTATTCCGTTGAACTGAAACAATCTGCATTAGACTGGAAAGTGTCGAACACACTGAACCGAATCCTTTTTTAGTTTCTTACTCAAGAATACAGCGTTTTATGATTTATAAAGCTATGTGTTGGTACAATAAAGCTATGACATGTCAATGTGTCAGTGCCACCACAACTTTTTCACTTGTTTCACATCTTAGTTTTTCTGTCCCAAAACTTTCCGTTAAATCTTCAGCCGGCTAATACCAATGAGCTTGTTACAGCCCTGATTTCATATTTGGGAGTGAGGATGGAGGGGGCACTTACAGATCAGTTCGCAACATCTATTAGCTCTTAAGCAGCAAAAAAAAAAAAAAAAAAAAAAAATCTGATGCAGTGAAGTTGTTTGCACTGTGGCCTTCAACTTTTTTAGACTTTATGTGATAAGTTTACGCAAAGACACACTTAACCTCCATTGAGCAGCCAGCTTTGCCCCAATGTGAGAACAGTGCAGGTAAAAGTCTGTGAAATCCACAGCTGCTGAGAGGTGGTGCTGTTTCCTTGTGCAAAAAAAAATTTTTCTTCCTCCCAACAATTTCTGGACATTTAGGGATCAGTTTCTATAACAGACTGCAATTACAAAACTGCACAACTCCATGAAAAAACAAGACAAACATAAATTCTTGACCCCTTTAGTAAATGTCCCCGGTTCCTCTGTTATGTTGTCGAAGGGTCAGTGCTAATCAACACAAAGCTGTTTCAGCACGATCAACTTTGTCCTGTAGTGGAACGTTTGATGGGAGTAGGATGGATGGATATACATAGCCTATGGCAATTTCAGCCAACAGCACTCAACCCAGTTGAAAACACCAAACCTGCAAACCCACCAATGAGTGGACAAAAGCACTGCTCTGCTCTGCCATGGAAGTTCATGCCATGAAGCTCCCATCACACAGTTTTGTGCTGATGTTAATGTTAGAAACGGTTTGGAAAGTTGCAGTTTTGGGAGACTTTTACGCTCTTTATGCTCCTTAAGACTCAGTGACACCGCTCTGTAAGTTCAGGTGGTCTGCCTCTTTGTAACGAATGAAAAGCAACGGAAAGAAATCCAAGACATCTGTTTGACAGCTGACAAAAAAAACAAAACACCAAAATCAGGAATTCTGTCCCCAACTGCTCTTCTATGTGAGTGACCACCACCTCTCTGCTTCAAAGTTAAAAAAAAAGGAAAAAAAAAGTCAAATATGTTTGTCTCTTCTTTGAGCGCTTCTCTGCGTTCCTTTCTGCTTAAGGGGGGGGGTCCCTGATGTATTGCTTGTTGCAAAGAAAATCATTTCCTGGAATATCCAACACATCTGAATATTCCCACGCTTAAAATAAAAGCAGAGGCTGCAGCACTGTCTGCATAGTTTCTAAAACTGGATATCATCATATGCGATTATCCAGATATTACAAAACGGGGCTCGCAGCTGCAGAATCACTTTCCATTGAAAAGCAAACTTAATAAAACCATAATAATGAAGTCATCCTCCAGCAAAACAAATCCTCAGAGTGATTTCATTTCCTGCAGTTAAAGCAAAAACGGGGCGCCTGGGCCAGAGAGAGCGGGAGCGAGGGAGGCGTACGGGCATCTCTGCCGTTTCCCGTAGCACCGAGCTGCAACAAACTGACCTACATGTCCGAGGAAAGTCCCCCCGCCTACTCGGACATCTTGTGACTTCAGCGGAACGACTCGCTGTGGACGATTTGGGTCACAGGGCTGTTTTTTCTTTTCAGCAGGTCACCCAGGCTGCTCATCATGTGTCTGTTACACTAGATGAAGACGCACAAACTGACACGTGCACCCCAGTGAATGTCAGAAATCCTCAAAGCAAGTGCAAATGTTAGAAAGTAGAATCAGTTCCACCAAGAGCCACTGAGAAGGTTCTGACTCTCCTTTAAGCTCTTTACGTAAACTCGGAGCAATTAATCAAAAATTTTGTGCGCACATGTGAACGGTCCACACGAACGCCGACCTCTTTAGAGCAAACTGAAGTCTGGTCCGAGTTTGCTTCAACATCCTTTTTGTTATCACAAAAAAGTGCTCAATGCAGAACAGTGCCCCATTTCAGTGGTGCACGGATTATTGTGGAGCTGTTCTGTTTTTCTGTCACTGTTTCAATGATGGACACTTAAGTTTCAAATACGGAGGTCACTGTGAGTAAGAAGCTCAGGCTTCAGGCTGCGCTAAAACTTGGTTTAAGGCAGCTTTTTTCTGTCTTGGCTCTGTATGATGTCAGTGAGATGGGCTCTTCCTAATATGGGCATTTGCTGCTCTAATCTCATTTGCAAGTTTGAAGCCAATCAGAGGAAAGAAGACTTAAAGGGAGCTAAAATGGCACTGAGGGGCTGCACCAAGGCCCAATGTAGAATAAATAAGGAGTCAGTAGTCTAATGTTAAAAACATGAACCAGCAAATGTCTGCAGGCTAGCATGTTCATGATGAGCATCAAACCAAAGCTATTAAAGTAAGACTTGAATACCTACCGTACCCTACAGACAAACAGCTGAACCCTCTGAGACCTGGTGGCCTCACATTCCCTCTGGCGAGGTTGCATGCATGTACTGTCATCGGTCACATCCCAGGTTAAGTAAAGCACCGTCTTCAAGGAAGACTTGCTCTGCTACAGCTGCTACAAGTAGCTTTGAGTTAGCAGTAGAGGGCAGAGTTAGGTGAGTTTCAAATGTGCGCAATCTGATCGCGATGTGAAGCCAAACACCTCCGAGGCTGGTCCCGGTGACTTCTGTGGGCACTGACTGCATTTTCCCTCATTCAGGTAATGCTCTCAGGTACAGATCACATTTTGAAGCCGGGTTAAAACAGGTTATGAGAGTTGTGTGTATAGTACGTGTGTGCAGAAAGCACACAAGGTCCTGCAGCCAGTAAAAATTTGCATACTGTCACGAATCTCTAAATAGAGCAGGGAAACACACGGACTGTGCTGATCAAAGGTCGTATGAATGTTAAGTTTTCATTTTGAGTCAGAGAAAATGTTTTTTATGAATTGTGAGAGGACACATTTGTGTTCGTGTGTCAGCCACAGCCCGGGATCCTTTAGCCGGGAAAAATCTGCCTACAAAAGAGGTTCCAAAAATAGATCAGGATAACCTTTGATACCTGATACTGCTGGTGTCCCTACACACACACACACCAAGCTTGCACCTGTGCTTCTAGTCGAGCTGGCTTTCAGTCAGATGATATTTACCTTGAGGGCTGAGATGGTGACAGTTGGATTTCTGATAAACACATAAATCACTCACTCAGTTTCCCAAGTTGTATACCTCACTCTCATCTCTTGGGGGGTGGCTGTGGCTCAGCAGGCAGAGCAGGTCAACTACTAAGCAGAAGGTTGGTGGTTCAATTCTCTGGCTGCAAGCCAAAGTATCCTTGGGCAAGATACCGAACCCCCAAGTTGTGCTCATTGGTGTGTGAATAATAAAACAGAAAGCACTGAGATGCAGCAGGGCTCAGTTAGAGTAGAAAAGCACTACATAAGAACCAGATCACAGTAAAATGACCATAATAGTAACACAATGTGCGCCTTTAAATGTGGTTCAAGTGAAAACTTTGAATCGTTCTCAGTTGTCTTCTTGTGAAACTCGCCTGCGTTCTCATTCAGCTTGCAGCTTGCAATTCAGCTGATCGTTTGTCACTGAACAAACTCAAACTAAGTCTGGAGCCAGAGCCTGCACACCTTCATCAACAGTTCCACCATTTTTACAAGACTCAAAAAAGCAAAACTTAATGCAACAGGTTTTACTACCATCACAATGATCCAGAGAGTGCAAAAGGCCTTCAGTTCAGCTGAAACCCATCGTGGAGCCTAAACCTCCTCAGAGTCACTCGCTCAGCTGCTAATGAGCTGCTGTAGACGCTGAGAATAAAGGAACAAAAACCGCAGCATTTGGGACGGATGTAAGAGGAGCTGAAGGGTGCGTTGCATGAGGAAATTCTCATTTTACAGCAGCAGAAAAGCATTTTACATGCTTCTCACAATTAGTTCTTCTTACGGAGGCCGTTATGAAAAATATCTTTGTTAATCATCTGCTTTTGTGCTCCAGCTAATTACCAGCTACACTAATAATTAAGAGAGTCTGTCTGCAGCACAAACACCACACATTTTTGGGCCGATTAGGTTTTGGTTTGATTTTTGCCGTCAGGCGGCTCCACGGCGTTGGAAAAAACACGCAATTCACGGCTGCTATTAAAATTCATTTGTGTTACATTTTCTGTGATGTTGGCTGTATTTTGTATGTAATGCTGCTTTCTTGACCCAGAGAAACAAATGTATCAACACCAGTACAAACTGGTAACACCCAGAATTTATAAACCATATAAAACAAGTTATGAAATCTATTTTAATGTACTACATTTTACTGCTGGTTTATAACTTAATTAATTTGTCACTGACTATACACCCCCCCCCCAAATCACGAATCATTAAATATGCAAGCACTTGTAGCTGCATATAACCTATTCATAGCTGCTTTATAACAGCTGTTGAAGTATTATAGTTCATAAGATAGTTTAATGTTATGTTTCACCTAACTTTCTGAGGTCAGAAGGTCAGCAACCGTCCAAACACTGGCAGCTTCCTGCATATGTGATGCATCAGTGGGGCAGACACTGGTGGACAAACGTGTTGAAAACCTGCACGTTGAGATAAAAGACGACCTCGTTCCTCCCTCCTAACCCGAGCGTTACTCCATGCTGCCCTCTGCCTCTTTCCTTGAGCCAACATGACGAGAAATAATCTCCAAATCCATCATGAACCACGTCTGCAGTGAAGAAAGAAACAACTTGAAAGCCCTTCAGGTAAAAGAAGGATTAAAAATATAACCTGATCTGAGCTGGCATGTGAAAAAGTCTGTGCTCCATCACAGGAAAGATCTGATAGGGATCGCTCCAGCGCGGACCTCTGCCAGCCGATAACCTACAAAGTGCTGCGTTATCAGGGGAGCCGGTGCATTTCACACGCCTTCCAACAAAAGCTGCTTTAGGGAAAATGAAAATGGGGGTTTAATGCCTTGTAAGACTATTGGGTTTGAGAGAGAGAGAATGTGTGTGTGTGTGTGTGTGTCAGCCTTATCAAACCCTACTAAAAGCTACTTAGAGGGAACCCACAGGACTGACCACACAGACTCAAAATAGACGCACACTTCCCAATTTGCAAAGTGTGTAAATGGAGGCCACACACCCTTGTGTGTATGGGTACTTCTTTTTAGGAGTATAATTCTGCCTCATTCGGTGCAATTTTCTGCCACAAGAACAAAAGGTAGGGTTCAATTTGCTTCACAGACGGCGAACGCCCTGCCAAAAAAACCCAGCTGTTCACAGAAGATTGTTTTTCTGCTGATGTTTCTGGCAAGTCGAACATCTTTCGCCGTACTCTCTGCTACAAAAACTTCATTTTCCTGCCTCTGTTTGTTTTTCTGCTTCACTGCCTGGAAAAAAAAAAAACTGATTCTATGAATTTGGGCAGGAAGACAAACATGCAACTGATCAGGATTTCAACTATATGGCCTTTTGTTGCAGCCAAGTGCGGGACTGTAAGTGCAGGACTGCGGCACGCTGAATTTAACTTCATATCTCCAGATTCTTCAGGTCCATGGTCACCACCACATAACCAGACTGACAGCAAGTACAGCTGGCAGCAGGTTCAGCTGCACTGAATAATGATCAGTTTATGAACAGAATGATAATTTGATATATTTCTGACATGTATGTGATGAGAATCATCACATACATGTGATGAGAATCATTTCAGCAGATTTTATTGGTCCAGTTAATTTATCAGTCAGCTTCTAAAAAGAATCAAACTTAGCAATCATCATTTTAATGCCATTAACTCGTAACAGCTGAGTAATTCTGGAAAAATCATTGTTAGCAGACATTTTTGGAAGACACTGAATACATGGTACAAGAGCAGAAAGAGTGGACTGGCTGCAGCTGGTTTAATGTGTTTCTGTAGGCTGCCGTGGAAACCAAGGGATTGGGGTTTCCTCGGTATATTGATCACAGAAATGCTATTCAGTTATTGGCACCGCAGCTAATTCTTCCACTCAACAATATCCTCCAAAAAGTCACGATTTTCTGATCACAGTGACCGGGTGACGCCTGTGGGGCGACGTCACTGTTGGCAGGAGTATTAGTTTGGCCACGAAATAAAAGCAGGAAATGATTTGGACAAAGAAAAGTGGAAACTATCCCCCTCCGTCTAAAAACAACATTTTTCTCCAAGCAAAAACACTCGATTACTTTGGCAGACATGTTAAACTGGCTGACAGAGCCCTGCTGTCCTGGGAAGCTCCCAAATGAGGATATCTACACTACGTGGGGTTTAGAAACAGCATGAAGTCAACTTAAAAAAACAGCAACAACAAAAAAATTTTTAAGGCAACTTTCCCCAACAACCACTAAAAACACCAAAAACCAATTAAAACCCGTTCCCACTGTGCATCGCTTCAATCACACTCCTGCACACATAAACCCAAAGAAAGGACTTCCTCTTTAATTCAATTACATCCGCCAGCTGCAATTTGGAGAAAAGGAGGAGGAGGAGGAGGGAAAAGGGAGGAGGAAGTGGTGACCCGGACTTTGGCTCTTGGTGTAGCTGACTGGGATCTCGGGGGGGGGGGATGCAGAGCGGCTGAGCAGCTGCGTTAGCCAGGAAATGTACAACACAGCACGGAGAGGTGCAGTGCAGCAGATCCAGCCTCCCAAAGCAAAGCTATGCTCCCAGTGGTTACACAGCGTGATGCTCAGAGTCTGAATACTGCAGTTTCAGTGTCTCACATTAGCAAGCCACATCAAAAATACCTGTGACTGTTTTCAGAATGATTAAGAAGCACATCATCAAAGTCACGTGGATGTCTCGGTGTTCAAGGACACCTTATTGATGAAAAAGCAACTAATTTAAATGCTTTTATCCCCGTTCACAGGTTTGCAACGTGATTAAACACAAATATGTACACATGAACACATAAAGGGGCGTGTCATAGATACCAGTATCACTAGAAAGAGTGATAGAATAATAATAGAATTTAAAATTCTTCTCCTAACATACAAGGTCTTGAATAATCAGGCCCCATCTTATCTCAAAGACCTCATAGTACCGTATCACCCCAATAGAGCACTTCGTTCTCAGACTGCTGGCTTACTTGTGGTTCCTAGGATACTTAAAAGTAGAATGGGAGGCAGAGCCTTCAGCTTTCAGGCCCCTCATCTGTGGAACCAGCTCCCAGCTTGGATTCGGGAGACAGACACCCTCTCTATTTTTAAGATTAGGCTTAAAACTTTCCTTTATGATCAAGCTTATAGTTAGGGCTGGATCAGGTGACCCTGAACCACCCCTTAGTTATGCTGCTATAGGCCTAGGCTGCTGAGGGGGTCCCATAATGCACTGTTTCTTCTCATTCACCTTTATTTACTTGTTTATACTTCACTCTGTATTTAATCATTATTATTAATCTCTGGCTCTCTTCCACAGCATGTCTTTTGTCCTGTCTCTCTCCACTCAGCCCCAACCGGTCACAGCAGATGACTGCCCCTCCCTGAGCCTGGTTCTGCTGGATGTTTCTTCCTGTTAAAATGGAGTTTTTCCTTCCCACCGTTGCCAAACGCTTGCTCATAGGGGGTCGTTTTGACTGTTCTCTATATTATTGTTCGGTCTTTACCCACAATACAAAGTGCCTTCAGGCGACGGTTTGTTGTGATTTGGCGCTATATAAATAAAACTGAATTAAATTGAACTGAATTATCAGGAGACACCAGTAACATGAATAAGTGGCGACAACTTGGGCTTTAAATTAAAGCCAAAATGGGCTGCAGTAAGTGACAGATGAATGTTGTCTTGTTCAACCTTCAGTCGCATTAAGAGGCTCGCTTCAGTTGGAAGCAAAGACGAAGTCAGCTGTTCATTTTGTCCAGTAGGAAAATTTTGTTTAACACTAGTTTAACACTAGTTAGCTGAAAACCACCCAAATGTATCCAAATAGTGCCAAATCTGAGGCTTCAATATGTTTTTCCACAGGCCAAAGCATGACCTCATGGTTATGTCCACCTTTTATACACTGTCTATGTTTAAAGTTGCCCAGTTATTCCCTCACTCACTCATCCACCATATGTACAGGACAGTAACTAGGGAACAAGTTCAGACAGCTGATGATACATTTCAGACAGTATTAGGATGAACCGCTGCTGCATAACTATACATAACAGCAGCTGAACATCTGCACTGCTTTCAAGGCCTCCGTCACCTCGACTTTGCTGTTTTTGGCAAAGTACATCCATAATGTTTTAATGTAAATATATAACACCAATCTGAGCATACAGCATAACACACAATAATAATCAACATATTTGTTGTGAACAGACGGGCAGGCAAATTCCATAAAATACTGTTTGTTTTAAAGCAGCAGTAGCCCCATGGATGCTATAGCTTGGAATTATTTCCTAATGCATGCATGACGGGCCCGGCCAGTGGATGCAGCATATAGCCTCTGTAACAGTACTTATTCATGCATTGTGACAATGTTATAGTGCACGATAACTGCAAAACTCAAACAGAGTATATCAGTGACGGGGGTGTTCTCGTTTGAAGCCACAGGGTTGGACTTTTAGAAGATGCCCATCAGGTGTTAGAAGTTCAGAAAACCTGAGGTTAATAGTTCAAATGTCTACAAGTGGTTAGAAAATCGGGGAGTGAAAGAGACTATTGAGACTATTAGCAGCTACCATCCCCTCATGGAGTCCTTCAACAATAAACACATCCCGGCTGACTCCAGTAGAGAAGCTCACCGGCCTCCGGGCAGACCAATGGTTGTGTAAATGTGTGAGCCACGGAGCAGGGCGTAGCTGGAAAAGAGCATGTGTGCTCAGTTAGCGTTCACTGGATAAATAAATCTCCAGGTTAAACCGATCACGAGCCCCTCAGAGCAGGGGTCGTGCGTGCGGTTAGAAAAATAAGCTGGTGTCAGGATTGTTACAGTTTTCCTCTCAGCTTCGGATTAAATCGCTGTTTCGGTTTTTTAAACCTCCCTGTCCACAATCACAGCTGCCCAGAATCTCTCTGCTCTGGCTGGATTGGAGTCATCTTAATCCCTGAGATTACATTATGCACAACACACATACGCTCACATGTAGACACAACTGTATAATCCACTGGTCCGTGCAAACACCGCAAAGCATGAGCTTTTCACACCCAGACACCAGATACGGCTGGCCCCTCCTGAAGGCTCATGGGAAGTAAAGTATCTCCAGCCAGAGCTTGCAGAACCAATGCCACAATGTTTACTGCCAAATGGCATTCTGGGTAGTAATGTGTAGCCACTAGGCTGCAGTCACCGGTCAGTATAAGACATCCAAGGGGGCATTTGCTCTCACTGCTCACGTTATTAAAACCGCATGTAGAACATGTTCACAAAGCTGCTGCCTGTTTAAATTTATACACATTATCATTTTGTTTTTTAACCATAAGAGGATGCAACAGCTTAAAACCTAACCTGGAGTTAAAGTCGACTCAACTCTTTCTAATGAAATATACTGATGTAAATAACAACAATGTATAGATATCTACATGGATATCCAGTTATCTCTTTATATGGAGTTTGGTTAATGGAAAGCGCTGGGACAAATACCAGTCAGTGATTGTGTTGCCTCTGTCGAGGAGGTTCTGTTTTTGGTGCGTGCCATTCTGTCTGTGCACACGATAGCTGGAAAAGTTTTTAATGAATTCTGATAAAACTTTGCAGGGGTGTGGAGTGCGGTCGTGTTAATAACCCATTAAAATTTGGCTCACACCCACCGAGGTCTTCAGGGCCAACTTAATCAGTTATTGGTCGGAAATTTGACAAAAAGCCTTAAAACTATGATCCTTACAAGTGTGGTGTGTGTTTAGAAAATAACATATAAAGATTTCAAATATATGTCACATTTGACCTCTGACCTCTCCTTCAAGGTCAACAGATTGAGCTGAAGGTCACAGTGATGATGTTTCTTACTGCCATTGCTTGTATTGACCACATATGGGCATAAAGTGAATAATATTATGGGACTCTAATTATCAGGTCACTTTCGACCTTTGACCTCATCTTCAAGGTCAATTAAGGTCAAAGTTTCTTAAAATATCTTTAAAATTGTGCTTAAAATTCTGCTGCCTGTGTCTGTATGGTATTGTACTTAGGAAAATGATACTGGTATATGGGGATCTAAATATCACAGTTTAACATCCACATCACATTTGACCTCTGACCTCACTGCTACGTTTCACATCTGCTTTTCTTTCAAGTTGACCCCAAAATGTGTTTTATCTTTAAAGAAAGTCAAGAGAAAGAGAATGAGCTGCAGAGTTGGTTAGAAATATACTGCAGTATAATATTACATAATAAGCTCAAGTTATTCTTGTCCAGTTATTTACCAATCAGTACCATTAACATAATGCTGGTTTAATCAAAGCTGCTGCCCTCATCTGATTTTCACTGCTTAAAGTTTAAAAAGAACAAAGAAAGTAGAATGAATACACAGAACCACAACACCGAGACCTACGAGACAGTTTAAGAGTGAATCACAAACGAACGTACTAAACAGACACGCTGTTAAAACCACGACGTCTGAAGTGAACGCCACTGATCATCTCCGTCGGTGCGGCGCTCTGCTGGGAAAACCCTGCACGCTTCCACGCCACAAAAACTGGAAGCACTGGAAGAAGCCCAGTTCATGCTCAGGCCTCACCCTGTAATCCACAAGACCCAAGGGATCCACTGCCAGTCTCCTCGCTCCAGGCACAGCAGGACACGCCGTAAAGTCCGGAGTCCATGAATCCAAGCTGTGCTGGCAGTGTGAGCGGCACCTTCAACTACGTGGTTTTATTGTTGTAGATGCCCAAAATAATTCACTTTTTCTTTTAAAATAACTTTTGAACTCAAGGTGTAGGTACATTTGTTCCTGCAAATTACAAAACCAGTGCTTGTATTTTGCTACAAAGTTGTTTTATTGAGCCGATAAGATGGAGGTGAAAGGTCATTACCATTTTTCGCCACAATGCCACAAAAACCTCTATGTGAAGCAGTGCCACAAACTGATCTGCCCACGTTTCAGGGCTCCCTACAAACCTCACCTAGCTAAAACAGCATTCAAATTTGATTCCAGTTGACAGCTGGAGCCTGGGAACCTCAACCAGTGCAAACCAGTGCACCCTTCAGCCCTCCAGGACCTAACGACTGGCGATGGTTCTCTCTCTAGAATATTATTATAGTTGTTTTCTTGCCTGGCATGGTGAGAGCAGCAGAGGTATTTCCATGTGCTGCTGTTGATAGTCAGCTGCAGTGCTGCTAAGGCACTCACCCCCCCCCACCCCCCACCACCACCCATGCTCCACCCAGGAGCCCGACAGAGAGGAAATACCAGCGTGTGCTGCTAAAACAATGTGGTTTTAATCTGAGAGGAGCGCAGCCCTTTAAAACTACCACTCAGTTTCTGTTCCTCGGAAGCCTCGTTTCTTCATGGATATCTTTCCCTTTTTTCCCTCCTTCTCACATCCCTCCATGCCGCTCCAGCTCTTCTGATTACCATCACATGACTGCTGTTAATAGACGCTGCTCAACATGTTGGAGAGTGTTGGAACACAGAAACTCATTTAACCTTGATGAAGCGCCATTCACACTCCAGGCGTCAGCCCAAATCAGAACATGGCTGCAAACATAAACATCAGACCACCAGAAAAGAAGAAATGCCAGCTGCCACAGAGAGAGAGAGGGAAGTGATGAGCTCAGTCAGTCTGTGCTGAATAACTAAGTGGCTGAGGCGTCACACCTTCAAAGAGGAGAAGAAAAAAAAAAGTTTTATCCTCTCTGCACCACAACATTATGAGCGAGGGTGGCAGCGGAGTGCTCCGTCATTTCACAGCTGAAGTGGGAGCCGCCTGGCTTTCGAAAATATGTCATCTTCCATAAGCAGAAATGACAATGACACTGAAAGCGGCACATTTTGCCCTCAACAAGTCAAACTCCAGTTCATCCCAGTTTCCTACAGTTTGGAGCAGACTCAGAGCCGAGCGGCTGCAGAAATGTGAACTCCAAGGGTGTGACTGCTGCAGCAGCCTGATGTGACCACAGGAACTGGGTGTGAAGCGCTGCAAAAGCTCTGTTTCAGACAAAGTGGGGTTTAAAAAATGGCCGGCAGGGTGAGCCGGTGGTGGGAAAAGATATGCTATAAAATAAAAAGATCATGTTGGGGGAAAATCACACGGTTGACTCAACACAAAGGAAAGTGTGAGACAGGTTTTCAGAAAACTTGACCTCTGACCTTCACCTTCAGGTCAAAGTCAGTCATTGACAGTCCTGTAATTATAAAACAGAAAGTTTTTGTAAATTCAAAGAAAATGTCTTTTTTTTCTAAATTTAAATTTCTATGGTAGATCATGGAAAACAAGAACTTCTCTGTAATTTAATTTTTTATCGATTACCTAACACACCCACTTTGGTGTTGCATGAATGGCCACAGGGGACACAAACAAAAGCTGTAAAACTAATAAAAATACAGCTAAAAGTCCAAAATATATTCCTTGCTTCACATTTGCCAAAGCAGTCTAGTGGGGCCGGATTGGAGTCTTTACCGGGCCGATTCTGGCCCCGGGGCCTTATGTTTGATACCCCCTGGTCTAGACTGTCACAAATTAAAACCTCTTTTTATAGGGAAAAAAAAAAAGAATAAAAAAGAATAAACTGAGCTAAATTCAGGTGACAGGAATACAGGAACCTAACATTTAGCACTGCAAATATAAATACTAAGCTCCAGACTATCAAACTGATCTGCTGGATAATAAGAAATAAGCAACATGTGATGTAATAATTACTTACATCACACTGCACTGCTGGTACGGTTGAGCATGTTTAGTTTTTTATCCCGTGTGTATTTGAACTCTGTTATGCTGCAAAAATCGGGAACTCATCTGTAACAAATTAAGAGAAAAACTTCTAACATAGTTTAAATAGTTTAGGTGTTCCTGCACTGGACAGCAGCTGGACGGCATCCTGCAGCCGGGAATTCTTGAGACTGGACCCTGGCCATCACGTTGGGATCCCAGAAACCTTTGACATGCCTTAGTTTTGCCAGCAGGGTGCAAACACAAACACACACAAACAGGCGCACAAACAGGCACACAGCTGGCGCTCACCCACCTCGGGTGACCCCAATCGTTCCAAGTGTACAGATTGAGTTTCCACAGCATCTGTGCCAGCCACATGTGTGTATCTAACATGGCTAATATGGCTAATCCCCACACCACACAGACACACACAGGCACAGACCATGGGTGGTTGTATCTGCAGTGGTGGGCAGATATCAACAACCTAAATCCCTGTTTGACCTGCTGAAGAGCAGCTGGGGATTCATTTGTCAAAAATACCCAAATTATAACTTATTTAATACTGGACAGTTTTTTCAGGGCAGTAACAGAAATATATTATTCCAAACTCAACACCATCATCATCACCACCACCATCATCATCACCACCACCATCACCATCACCACCACCATGATTCTTGGTGGACTATAAATAATATAGTATATTACTATTAACAGTGTTGTTCCTGTTTTGGAAATATCTGCTGTGGGAACATGACAGCTGTGCATAAACTGCATCAGACTAATCCATCCATCATCTTCTATTTATCCAATTCGGGGTCATCGGGGGAGGGATTGGGAGGGCTGCACCCTGTACAGGTCGCCAGTCTGTCACAGGGTGAACACAGAGAGAGAGACCATTCGCACTCACATGCACACCTATGAGCAGTTAACCTAACCCCACTGACTGCATGTCTCTGGACTGTGGGAGGAAACCCACACAGACACGGGGAGAACATGCAAACTCCACACAGGAAAAAATAACGCGATTCATTCCCACACTTTTTATTTTTTCTTCTGCAGAGGGTGAATTCTGAACATGTGCCTAAGTACCAGGGGCTGGCCAACCCCACCTAACCAATGGTGAAGCCGATTAGGGCCACCCTCATATATCAGGAGTAACCTCCAGGGACTATCATTTTTCTAGCAGAACTTTTTGCTGAACCATTTTTCTCCTGTCACTGTTCCCACATGGACTCATATTAACACCACAGCAAGACTGCAAACATCATGGTGTACTTCTACAAGGCAAAAATGCATAAGCAAAGTGATGGATTCAAAAACATAACAGAGCAAATCCACCCTGATTATGCAGAATATAATCAGAGCTGTGTACGGCCAGTATTTACTCAAAACAGGTTAAACAAGTATACTAGCTTAGCAATTAGCACTGCTGCCACTACACGTCCTGCCGACCTGTGCAGTGCATACCCAGTCTGTTTTACTCAGTGTGTGCAATGTCTGCAAACTGATGTTATGGTGCACACAGAACCTCCGGGTGAGCGTCAGTCCTCACTCTTGCCTTGAAAACACACAAATGAGCTGAAGTGAACCCTGTAACCGAACACACTCTTTCTAAACACTCCGCTTCCCCAACAGCAGACCGTTAGAGACATCCTGTCTACTGCTCGGTACTCATTTACATTTAGATGAGCCCATTAAGATCCATAAACCACCACCCACCTCCTCACATGATTTCCACCTTCTCATTCGCTTCAGTTTAAAAGAGAGAGAAAAAAAAAAAGGTGAAAATAATAAAAATCCAGCTAGATAATTTGGGGATTTGGTGTGGTGAAGGATGCTGTGATGGAGGCGAGAAGACATCACTCCTCGTCTCTCTCCTGCACCTCATAACTTCTCCTCCAGATGCTCCTCAAAAAGTGACACACACACTCTCAGGTATCTGTTTATGCAATTGCAGCTGACAAAAACTAAAAAGAGACATCAGAATAAACAAAGACCATTGTGCATGAAATCTTTTTGGCAGAGTTCAGTAAATAATCACAGATTCAAACTAGAGTTAAAGGGCTGAATGTTGCACTCATGTTCAGAAATATATAGCATTCAAATACATAACTGAGTTTTGGTTGTATTGATGAAAAGTGTGACCACCAAACCTTCTTTGGGGACTCTCAGGGATTGATCATCTCTTCCCAGCAGCCTGTAAGATCGATCACTGGGGTCTACAAACCAGTCTTTAAGTCCCAAATTTAATTACAGTTTCCAGCAAAAAGAAAAAAATCCCTTCTTACACATCAGCATACCCGTTCCGAACCTTAGGTACTTTATTTAATAATAAGCAAGTCAAGCCAAGATAAATCCTTCCTGATATTTGGAAGAAATCAAAACATTTGTTTCCTCACTGGCAGGAAACGAGTGCTGATATTGTTGGACTGTGATCGGACAGACGGCGTGAAGCTCGGGGGAAACCCCGGACATACAGGAAGGGCCGAGAGTCTGAGGCAGAAATTAATGCCCGAATGGAAAGCAAAAGGTCGGAGAAACGCTTTTAATCCTTCTATAAAGGCCCAGAGCGGCTGGGTCTATCAGCTGAGTGCATCAGATGAAGGTTTGGTAGAGTTTAAATCAGCCTGCCGAAATATATTTGGCATCATATAGTGCAGGGAAGGATGGAAGTGCTTCCCCTTATCTTAAATCTTCCCTACGAAGATAGAACCGTGATAACGCTGATCTGATCCGAGTATTTTAGAACCTCAAATGAAACTATGGAAGAAGATCACGTTATCCCGTGTGTGACAGCAACCAATCATCAGGTCTTCCTGGGAGCGAAAGCAGCCGAGTGAATGAGAATAATCAATCACACCCGGTAAATCGATGAAGCCTTATTTCCACCCGAATCTGTGAGGCCACCACCAACCAAAGCTTCTGCCTTTTTCTGCTGTCCTCTTGCTGCCATATTTGTAGAGCAGTAGGATGATGAGGGGAGCCAGAAAAAGGGAGGAGGAGGAGGAGGAGGAGGGGGAGGGGGAGGAGGAGGAGAGGGGCTCAGATTTCATTACATTCTCTACATGAGTAAAATGCCTGGGAGGCTCCTGCCTGCTTCCCTCTCTGCTCCCTGCTGAATGTGTGTTTGTACACGCACGCACTCCGACGACTTTTTTTTTTACCCCGTCTTGCTTTCTCATACAGGAAAAAAAAAAAAAGCTCAGTCGAGATTTCAGGTTTCTAAAATGGATTTATCCCACGGGGTCGCTTAGGGCTGCTCCCGTGAGAGAAGTAGAAAGGAGTAAAAAGAAGAAGAAGAAAGGCTCTGCAACATATCTGTCCACAGCCATTCATCCCAGTTTTCTCTTCATGCTAAATTGCTGCTTTATTCAGCATCTTCGATACCATGGCTCATGTAACATTCATGGCAACGAACACTAATGAATTGAATTCACTTGAGAGGGAGGCAGCGAGTGATGCAGCAAAAGATAACCAAACAGACACGCAGAGGGAAACACGCGAGGATTCACGCACCGTAACACAACTTGTCTCACAGTGGCCGGTCTATTTCATGCTCGGGCAGAAATCGGACTAATCGATCGAGGTAAGAAGAGAAGGGGGGGGGGATGAAGTCAGAGTGCAGCAGTCGGTGATACGTTCACCACAGCAACATGTTCCAGGCTCATCGACCAAACCCAGACACATGCTGATAAGCCGCGGCTGCAGACTGCTTCCATCCGAGAGGAAAAGGAGCTCTGCTGCAGACACGCTGCGGAACGAGAGGCAGTCATCGCCATCATCGTAGCACTATCAACAGGTGGTGCTTTGACTCTCCTCCATCAGTTTGAGTGTGCGTGTGCATAGACTCTACACCCTGACACAGTTTCCTGATGTTACACTGCAGCATATTTGCTTTTTACTATTCAGGAGGTGTACATGCCTGAGCTGAAGGACAGACTGACTCAGAGGTTTGTGGCTCTGGATGCACGAGCCTCACGGAGCTTCGTCTCAGAGATAGTAGGATTTAAAAACCAAGAGCCCAGCCCCATCTCACAGCAGTTTGTCACATGTTACGTTTTTATTTGCCACAGACGTGATAAATCAAAACAAATACCAATATAAATGTTTGCAAAGGGGACCTCATATGCTGATTTCCAGCTTTTTTTCTTATCCTGGGCTTAGGTGCAGCCCCTCAGTTCATCCTCTGAATCACACAACACATTTCGGCTCCTTTCCCCTTCAGCTTTCATCTGATTGGCCCTCACAAGCAACCATTTTGAACAGCAGGTGGGAGGGGCTTCTGTGCATCTGATGACCATATTAGGGATTTGCTGCTTTATGACATCATACAGAAGTAAGATCAGAAAAAAACTTGTGCTAACAGTTTGTACTAGGACAGAAAATAAGGAAAAGCAGGAAAGGTCCACTTTAAACACCACAAACCACAATTTTTAAATGACAGTATGCTGCTTTTGTTAATATTTAGCATGGCATTTCAAAAGGCTTTTGTCCCTGTTATAAAGGGATCACTTTAAATGACCGACATCAACAACGAGCGAACCCACCACTCGTTCCTTAATCTCAAGATGGCGGCGCTGCCATTGCACGCAGAGGCCTTTTGGACGAACACGGCACTGGAGGAATGGTGCAGTTTAGCATATAAATAAGCATATTATTTTTTTATGAGTCAGTGGTTACAGTTATGGGATGGGATTGGAGTTATGATGGTAATTTAACAGTTTTAGTTGCCTCTTAAATTTTCTTGAAACTCTGGAAAATCACTGTCGACAGTTTTCATAAGGACTACGTTCAGAAACACAGAGAGTACCTAAAAACATACACAGTGAGATTTATTGGTTGGAAATGGACGTCTTTTAAAGCTGGAGTGATGAACGGCCTTCCTGATACACCAGGCGACAGTGTGACGGCTGAAATGTGATCAAATTTAAGATAATGCCACATTATAAAACAGAGATTTTAACTCTTGGTTAAAATATTAGTTTACAACATTATCAGATTGTCTCAAATAAGTATCCTTGGGCTGTTTGAAATGTACTTGTTTAATTGCACTAGAATTAAAACTACCTGACCTATGAATGAAAAAAATTTTGACACAGCACTAGTTCTGACTCCGATGTTCATCCTGTCCTTTTACCGCATCAATGAAAGTGCTTAAAAACCTCAAGGCAGGACGAGGTTCTCCAACAGCTGGTTCACCACACGCTCCCATGAACAAGGCAGCAGAACCAGTTCAAAAGCAGATCAAAGACAAGAAGGTCACTATTTGGGGTCTTAATGGCGACGCTTCGTCATCTAAGACCCGTGAGGACAACCTCCACGGTCCTGAGTGTTAGGAGAATACTGCGTTACCTGAATAACCTCCAAACTGTTGCATGAGACGGTGAACAGTTGGACTCTTTTGCAATCGGGCGCTGGTGTTTATCCATTTAGCGCGCAGGCTGATGCGGGTGTGATGGGACATGCCCCCGAGGGCTCGGATTTACCTGGAAAAACCGGCCGACGTGCCGGGCTGAATGCCGCTGCTGTTCCAGCTCAGTGAAGAGGTGAAAGAGGCGCAATGCGCTCAGCTCGTCCTCACGCTGCGTTACTCCCGTACAACACTGTACAGCATCGAATACTGGGAGCTGCTAATGACGACAACTACCCACTGTGCTGCCAAAAATGCAACCACTTATGGCATAATAACAATAAATACTCAAAGCAATATCAGCATTACCACTGGCATGATGGCACTAAAGCCAACAAACTTAGAAAGTGAACTCATTTGTCTCAGAAAGCTTTACAGTCTGTCCCACACTGATCTGCTCTCCCTGATTCAGACATGTTTTAAACTCTCACCTGTTCATGGTTACCATTTGCTGGTTTAAAAAAAAAAATCATGATCATAAAATATTTAATGCACAGCAAAACCTCCAAAAGCAGAAGATTGAAGAACAAGAACAGTAATAAAGTATCTGCAAGGGAAAAAATACCCACATCTCAGACAAGGGACCCAATAAATCTATGGGTAAAATTTATGCTGATAATTGGTACTTTAAAAGTAGTATAAAACCTATTAAACTTCTCATTTGGTGTGCAGCAGCTCCATGATTACCCTGCAACAATAAATCGGGTTAATCAGATAGCTGGCTGAGACAAAAATGAGAAACTGCTCCGATAATCACTTTCCATTTCTTCATGGGTAAAAGGAGGAGAAGCTCTGCAGACATTCCCTGGAAACAAATCATCTTAGATTCTTGGAACAAACAATCTAAGATCTGAGGAATCTCTCAGTGCTTAGATCAGGTAAGCTGTAAGAGCAATGACAAAAAGCAGAGAAATACAGCTACACTTCCTCAGGTTAGACCAATCAGGAAGGGCGAGCTGTCTGGTAATCAGCCGCAGTCTCACAGGCCTAAAGACTGGCCGGTGACCAGCTGACAGCCACTGCTCGCGGGGGGGGGGGGGGACGTCCATTTTCGACCGGCCGGCGAGTATTGCTGGGAGTCACGATCTGCTGCACCAAAAACCTCCATGTGGTTGTTGTGGTCGCTAGCAAACTACCGCAGTCGTTCGCAGTTTGTCTGGAACACACCAACTCGTCTGCAAACACCCTCCAACTACCGGCTCGGCGATCGTGGAGCTGTGAGGAATTGAGGCTCCGTTTCAAGTTTGCCAGCCGCCACCCTCCATCAGCCCCTCGCCGACTGGTCAGGAAATACACGCATTTTTGACCCTGGCCTGTGTGAATGAGGCCTAAAACAAAAAGCAACAACATCAATCTGCACATGTGATTTTTGTGAGTTTAACCGGAGACGTTGCATAAGGAGGACGCACGGGGACGATGGCGGTTGTGCTGCCTAGCAACAGCTAAAATGGGAAACTAGCCAATCAGGTTGTGCTGATGTGCACGGCACAGGTTACGCAACAGTTTTAAATGTGTACTGGCAGTCCTCCTAGGCTGAATCCAAGATGGCTGCCAGGTTGTGAGATTTGCGTCTAGAAGGAGTTTCACTGCACAAAAATTTAAGGACAGAAATGTAATACTCCTTCATACAGAGGTGCAAGTCAGTGAGAGGTGAGCTTTAATACAGAGCTGGGTTAAAGGTCAGTCTCTGTCCATGAAACCATTCATCTTTAAAACTTTCACGTCCATCTCGTGTTTTAGGCACCGCCTCATATCTCCAGTTTATTATATTCACAATCACATTTTTCAAATTACTCAACCACTGCTTTGGTCTACTCCAGCCCAGTGTCTGGATATTCTGCTAGAATCAGTCAATGCTGTGTGTGAGGGGTGTTTTTTTATAAGCCTCAGCACTCTCTGTGTTTTCAGCTTCAGATGAATGAGGAGCCAGGTGTGTGTCTGTGTGTGTGTGTGTGTGTTACGTGTGAAAACAGGATATGGAGAAAAAAGGCAGAGGGGAACTGAGAAGCCAAACCAGTCAGGACACAGACATCCTGGTGAGACAGAAACCACACACACACACACACACACACACACACACACAGACACACACACAGTTCTGCATCAAGGTGATGATATGTTAACATGAAGAAAGAGGCACTCACATGCAGCACAAACCTAAAGGAAGGAAAACTGAGAATAACACACACACACACACACACACACACTCACTGACGTCAGGCCTCCTCGCTGTCACAAGATAAATACTAGTTGAACAATTTTAACAATAGGCCTACACTTCCCATAATCCCACAGGGAGGCAGACTGCAGAGCAACAGCACGGCCTCTCATTTTACACAGAAGCATAAAATCTTTATTTTAACATCCTGTGGTTCAGACTGCAACAACACGCCTCTGAGCGTGAAATTAAAATCAACTACCAGCTATTTTAGCTCAGCCTGAACATTTTGTGAAACACACTTTAAGGGAAAGGGAACCTGCGTGTGACTCGGCAGGTTGTTATTACGGGGGAGTTTATCACAATGGTTTTCTTCCTTTTCTTTCTCCCTCATCAGATTTCTGCGTCTCTGTTAACTGAGGAATGTCTTTGGCCTTCAAGTAAAACTCAGAGATGTCTCAGTTAGTGGTTTGTAATGTTATACTTGCAGTACAGCTTTATGTGTGTTTCCCAGAGTTTCTAAAAGTAGAAATCGGGCCCCTCTCTCTCCTGTGGAGCCAGCTCCCAGTTTATTTTTTTTTAAAATTAGGTTTAAAACTTTGCTTTTTGATAAAGCTTATAGTCAGGGCTGGATCAGGTGACCCTGAGCCATCCCTTACATTATGCTGCTAACTAAGGAATGCTTGATTTGGGCTGCTGCACCCAGCACCCACCATCCCTGTGCGTTTATCTCCTAGTGCTGCAAGTTGTTAACACTTTCTGTTCCTAAAATGTTGTGTGTCCCTACTTAATTTACTAGCTTGCGTGCACAAATGAGTTCCAACTGACAAGCACAACTAGCCTACACACAGTGCTCTACGATACGATAAAAAAAGACTGAGTGTGGAACGCTGGACACTTCTCACTGCTCTTCAAAGCGCACGTTAAAGCTGGGCTCCAGTAACAAACAGTGGCATGTGCAGATCTCTACAGCCCGACATTTGTGGTTAATAAAAAAGGAAAACCTCTTTTATTAATTTATTACCATCAGAAAGACGATTTATTCACATCAACGCAACTGCTGCAAACTCAACTGATTCTTGACTTCTATAAATTAAAAAGCCACCAGCCGACTAGTAAGTAGACGACCGGCTCGGCCTCCTGAGAGAAAATAAAACTGTGAAATCAGTCCAACCTGTGAGACAACCCCAAACTACCTGCGAGACGGTAGCGTTTATATTCACATCCCTGTTTCATGATTCAGCATTAAGGTGGGTGAAGGCTATGCACAACAATGGTTCAGAAACACGGCAGTTATTGAGGGAAGAGGACAATTTTTTGCTGGTTACAATGACAAATACACAAATGTTGGACAGAAATGACTGAGTGCAAGCCCAGTCTTTTTATTTACCCAATCATCCCAACCTCCGCATCAGACGAATAATTATATAGCCACCCGATAGTATTCTTATTTCACTTTTTAAACAAACTATGCTCTTTTGGGGGAACAAATGTTGAAGTATTGGCAGCGAGCAGCAACAATGAATATCTGCACAGGCAGCAAGTTCTCCTCACAAGACGTCACATGTCTGAGAAGCCCTGTTGGCACATAGCGGTCCTTCCCGCTGAAAACAGATAATGATCCCGTAGGAAAAAGTCCACACTGGAAGGCAGGAAAGGTGATGTGGGTGTAAAGATGTACTCCCGAGAGGCTGCGGCTTATGTGCACGTTGGAGTACTTGAGTTTGTTCTTTGTTTTCACTCGCTTTTTGTTTCCCGTCCAGTTGGCACCAAAACGAACTGGTTACATTTAGGAAATGAAATGGGTTGGGTTAAAATCTGCCCTTTCACAATGTTAACCCTGCACACTGAACAAAAGACTGCTCCCAGTAACCTCGGCGTTCAGCTGATCCTGAACAGCCACGGATACGTGATGAGCTGAACCTCATGTGCAGGCGTCACAGCAGTGAAGCCAGAGGACGCGTTGTGTGTTTTTGGGAATGGGCTGATTACAAAAGAAAGGACAATTTTAGGGAAGAGGTGGAAGATGACTGTGGAGGCCCTACGCTCCACAAGGAGCGAAGCGGAATAAGTAATTTTAGGGAACTCCGTGGCACAACAGTCTGCTTAAAAGACCAGTTTAAGCCTCGTTACCGCTGGAAACGCACAGAATACAGTTGGTATAGCACATAAACATGTAAATGACTGCTCTTGCATGTTGACCCAGCACACATACACGCACCCACTGTTAGCGGGCTGAACCAGCTGAGACATGGGGATCCCAGTCAAGCTCATCCTGAGCAACAATCCATCACTGTGCTCTGCCAACAGGAAAAAAGAAAAAAGAAAAAACTGCAGCCTGCTATCTCACCACTTCATCAGCAGCCTAACTGATCCACGGCCTCAGAGCGAGCAGGAAAACCCTGCACTCTGATACTACATGGAAGAACATGTGTGAGCTGCAGGTGCGGCAAGGGCAGGCGTGGGAAAACCTGCATCAGGGGGTCTATGGTCATCAGTTTTTGGACGTGCCTGTTACACATGTAAAAACCCTGAGAGAAAACCATTTTACACTTACAAAATCTAACCAGACCTCACCCGAGCCCACATTACGTGATTTAAATAAGAAACCGCCGGGCTGCTCGGCACGGTTTCAAAGGAAGCTGCATGATGTTACCAGAGAGCAGATAAGCTAGTAAATCCTCAGGTGACCACGAGTGACCCAGTCTTACTTGAAAATTTCATATTTACTGGAACAGATATTAAAGTTTGCAAGCTCACTCAAGTGAAAAATGATATTTTGCAGAAAGGCACGAGCTTTATTAAGCAATTTGTTCTGTTTTATTGAAGAACTAAGGCTGTACGGAAAGTTCCATGTTACACTGATTTGTAGTGTGATTTATTGAGCTTCTATGTTGCAACTTTTCCCTCACAAGGAAACAACATCCTGGATTAAATCCGACTGAATTTGATATGCATGAACTTCCGTCTTTATTCAAGAGATTAACCATTTATTGTGCAAAACACACAGCATTGAGTGTTATGATGTTTTACGGCATCGTGATAGAGGCGGTGGCATTCTCTGCCCCCTGAAACTGGATTTGCAAAAGCAAATCAGTGCTCGGCTCCGTCAGCAGCTCCAGTTGGTGTTCGTCTCAGGGCTCAAAGGGAGAGAAGGAACCTAAGGTAAAGAAAACACTGTGCTCCTATAATCCCTGTATTATGTTACATCTATCCATTACATCCAACAAATCCCTTTGGCCCCAAAACATGGGAGCAGATGTGGCTGTTCGAAGATGATACCTCAGAGTTATGGCCATTAAAAGAGGAAGAACGGCCAGGTTTGCTCCCCTTAATAGCCCTGCTCTACATGTGGAATCAGAACACATGCAAAGAAGCCTGCGTGCACAGGTAAATCTACTACAAGATAACTGAGTATAATTGTGGAGTAAGATACAGCAACTTTTTCCACAATAAACCTGATCAATAGCACATAAATTCATCTGAAATATATCAGCTGTATTTATATCTGTCTGCATGTGAAGGAATTCATAGTTGAGTTTCGCTGTCAGTGATTCAGAGAGCCATTTACAGTACAAACTGTGTGCTCGGGCACAAATGCCGCAACACGAGTGTTAGCAACTGTTCCTACGGAACCACCTGAAAACCTGCTTTCATATCAGCGGCGCTTTGACAAATCAGCCTGCAGCTCGCTTCCCCCCATCAGCACAGACGACGAGCTCAGAGGTCCAGACATCGACGCGTTTCAGAATGGGAGAGGTTTTCCGGCCGTCAGCGGGCGCTTTGATGCAGAAAGACTGAAAACTAAACCTTTCGGACAAGGATTCAACGAGAAGTCAGACCGAGATTCTCCGGAGTTTGAAACGCGGCAGGAATGAAATGAACACACGATCTCGGGCTCAACCCAGCGTCCTCGTCGGCCCTTACAGCCTAACAACCGAGCCACCCCTCCGCTCTTCCTCATCATCTCTGATTACGCGTCTCTCATTTAACCATTACACCGTTAGGAGCTCGAGCTTTGGCGATGCCACCTCAGCGGCTCCACCGTACCAGCAGTCAGAACGAGTCTTGTAAAATGTCTCATGACTCTGTAACAGAAGCAGCTCTGAGTGCAGCTGTACTTGAAGATAACCCACTGCACAAATAAAATTAACTTCATCTGTGCCTTTTAATAATTAAGTAAATTTCATGTAAAAAAATAATTTTTCAGGTACTTTAATTGGGCATGTTTATGGTGTTAAGTAACTGTTCCTTGTCCTAAAATAAGTTTTCCTTGTTTTTACACCGTGTCTGGTAGTATGTGTGCCTTTACTGCCACTGTCTGGCAGTAACGCAACCAGAAGCTTTTTGCCAAAAACACCATTAAAAAAAAAAGAAAACAGGACAGCTAAACAGTTGTGAAAAAGCAATGAAAGGCTTTTGCTTGAAAATGCCTTTTAGAATATTGGTGTCGATGACACACAAACAGAAAGCTCCGGTGTTTCAGTCCTTTTTTTGGGGGGCTAAACTGGTGGCTTAACTTTCCCACAAATGCAAAGGGCAGTGGTGTGAACTGAGGTCGATTTACTATAAAATTCCACATCCTCGACCTTTTCTCACCTTCAGCTGCAGCAGCATGACACAGCGAAAAGCAGAAGAGACGTACCTGATGCATTATGATGGCTGTGACTGCAGGGGGGTCAGGGCGGTAGGGCTGGCTAAATCTGTCTATCTAAAGCCATTCGCCTTCACGAGGGAATGAAGTGGAACAGAAAATCAATTTACGGCGGCCCGGAGAAGGTCACCCGCAGGCAGCCGCGCTGAGGAAACCACCTGAAGGTTGAATCCCGGTGAAGGAATGACAGCTTTGTTAGCATGCAAGTTTGGTAAATGATACGAGTTTATATTGCAGGGCAAAGCCCAGAAAACATCGGAGAGAGGACCATCAGACCTCTGGAAGAAACGGGCTCAGAAAGAGGCAGCCATCTGCCTCAGTCAGCTATTTCCAGTGTAAAATAATCAGTAACTTTCAACAGTCTACATAAACACCTGAATACACTGAAGCAGCCCTGCTACATGATGTGAACCTGGACAAGGTAAACTTAAATGCTTTCATAATTACAGGAGAACACCCTGTTTAAGTGCAGTCTGACAGCTGATGGGTTATCTGGGTTTTCCAAAGTAAAAGCCCCAATGCTTTACGTTCTCAAGTAAAGCATTAGATGGTGAGTGTTTGCAGACTAGTCAACATCTTTGATGCCAATTACGGGTGACTGCAGCACTCTGCTAGCGACCAGAGCAAGGTTTTCGCTGCGGCCCCGTGTACCTCCTTGTGTTATCGTAGGGTCTTTACCCACAATGCAAAGCGCCTTGAGGCGACTGTTTGTTGTGATTTGGCGCTATATAAATAAAATTGAATTGAATTGAACTCTTTCACCTGCCAGCATCCTCCCTCGACGGCTTGCCTAGCAAGTGGTGGTTGCCAGGGGGTTGCTGACTGGGACCTAAACTGCACTGTTAACTATGTTTTGAGGGAACTTATACTTAGTTCATGCCATTTTTTTAAATTTCTCTCTCAGAACAATGGTCTCAAGCATTAAGAAACTCCAGCGTTCTGAGTAGATGTGTTATAACTTCTAGCGTTCCATAATTGGTTCTTTTAATTTTAAGCAGAAAACATACACTTTATAAAATAGGAAAATAATTTTAGTATATTCCATAGCATACCATATATTATCTCTGTAACTGTAATGAAACAATCGGTTTAATCTTTCTTCAGTGTAAAATTGAGTTTAGACATGGCTCCTCTGTCAGTGTTATCATGTGCCGTCATGAACTGGCAGAAATGACATTTTCCCTTTTTTGCTCCTTGTGGTTTTGGCTGGCTGGTCTCATCTTTGCATCAACACTGAAACAATCACAGGAAAGTGAGGAGAGAATTTTCTCATTCCCGAAGTCCGGAAAACAGGCACAGCTGTTCCTTGAAGTGGACGACAGAAGACCCTTTCTGCCGGTGTTTTCCAGCAGTGGGCAGAGCGCTGCACTAACAGCATAGCAGAAATTCCTGCATCAGTCTGTCATCACATTCCCTTCTCAGGACCACCTGCTGAGGGACCGCAGCCGGCTCCCACGTCTACGGTTTTACCCATCAACCTTTCAGTGAAGCAGATCGTGTTGTTTGCGCATAACGACGAGTGCAGGGAGACCCGATAGTTACCGACAGGACCTCTGAAGAACGGGGCCTGTTTAAGCAGCACTTTAGCACCTGTAGTTTTGGAAGGATATATATGGGGAAGACGCTCAAATGTCACCAACATTTGGCTATAAAGTGCATCTCCCAGCTTCAGCCACCCTGCGTTATCTCTATTGGCTTCAGCGTTTCAATGCTAATCTTGTCTGGTGTGACGAAGTGCTAGTGGCTTTGAGAGGAGCTGCAGCTCCCTGTTGAAGGAGGCGTCTTCCTCTCACAATAACACCCTCACCTCTGACCTCCTCCTGCGGAGCCTTCGGGGTGTCTTATCTGGCCCCGAATAAGCAGCAGCTGCCCTTTAGCCTTAAAACAGATAAGCTAGGCTAACAGCAACACCAGAAGGTCGCCAGACATTCCTGTGGTCGAGATAAGCCCGTGGCCAGATTTAAGATGAAATCTTAATTAAAGATTATTTTAAATGCTACAAAGTGCTTTACAAGGACAGCAAAAACAAAAAAAAAAAGAAATTTAGCAAGCACACAAAATCCCGGCTAGAGTCCAACATTTTTAATTTTGAACTTTTGTTTTTTAACATTTCAAAACATAGAGATTAACATCCCATCCCCACATCGGTGTCTACCCCTTACCCTGCTGGATAATGAGTTGGGGCAAAATTGTGTGTTATTTTCAGTTTATGGATCAAAAATTGCTCAATAAACAATATTTTTTTGACTTAATTTTGTGAGATATTACAGACAACGTAGATAAGGTAACTAAAAAAATGTAAATATTGGAAAATCTGGTTGTTTTTCGATTGCTTGGCCGCTTCTGGTTGTTTTCTATGGCACACTGGTACATGAAAAAAGCCTTTTGTGAGTCTTCATTGTTGAAACTCCCATGCTCTTAAGGTTAAATTTCTCACATCCCTATTCTCACACTTTCAACTAACATTTAGACCAGTCAGTTTCTAATTACCTTTTTGTGCTAATAATTCATTCAGTTTCATGGAAAGACAAGTTTCATCACCTACTTTAATTTATTTAAAAAGGTACCATGTACAGTATTAACATAAATGTTACCATTCGATGCACTGTACCAGAGTTAGCTTAAAGCGAATTTGCATCTGCAGTCCTTTGGCAGGTTACACACAAAGAATCTCAATAAAAGAATATGCAAAAAAAAAACCAGACACCCACCCACATCCAAGTCAGCATCCTCCATGCAAACTAAGGGCAGCCACGGCTATTGGCTAGCAACCAAAGCGATCACAAAGAGGTTTTTGGTGCAGCACCTTCTATGCAACCAATTTCACCTAGCAACAGCAAAAACGCGCCAGCCAGTCAGAGAATACGGTACACGTTTCTATCTAGTGACCAGAGTCTGCCAGCATGTCGGTCTCTAGGCCTGTGTGAAAGAGGCCTTAGACGTCCCAATGCTCGCCCTTCCAGGGGAAAGGGTCCAAAGCCCGAAAGGAGTTTCCTTTTTTTTGAGTTCTGTCAGAACAGGAAGTGTCTGTAGCACCTTTTTCTGCCTCTAGCTGGTATCCTGCTAGAGCTCATGGCGCATTAATATCATCAACTTTTGGTCAGTAGGCTGCCAGTTTTTCAGTTTCCATTGAAAATGTTGGTGTATTGCACCATATTTAACAGACTTCAAAGAAATCGAGACCCACGTTCTCAACAAAAGTAAAAAAAAAAAAACTGACAAAAAACAGGCAAAAATATCAGATTAGTCAGGGCCAACAATTAAACTAGAATCTTCCTCAAAGTGATTCAGGAAACAAACAGAAACGTCATGTTCCCCTCACTTCATGGCACACGTAGGGGAAATTAGCACTGCCATCTAAACACGCAGTTGGAAGTTCACATAATAGCAGTGGACAGGAAAAAAAAATGATGTCGAGAGTTTCTTGAAACTGACAAAAATCGCTTCAAAGTGTAAACAGGACCACGGATCTTGGATCCCAGTTACTTCTCTGCGAGCATGTGCGTGCTAGCAGAGCGTTACCAAACAAAAGTGCTCAGGAAAACCATACAGTAGCTGTTCAGTGCCACTAAATTCAAAAGACTTGCACACCTCAATCGTGTGACAATACCAGAGGAAACGAAAGATCATCAGGTTACTTCAAGGTTTCACAGCCTCCACGGGGAAACGAAATCACTTGAGCATCAAGATGCAACAGCATACAATCAAAGACCAACTCGTAACAGATCATCACTCCAAGTTTTTTTTCAGGCCTCTTTTAAAACAATCCTACCGTCCTGAGCGAGCTGTATATCAGTCAGTCTGCAGGATGTGGACCACTCCAGCTCCTCCCAGTCTTTTCCTCCCCCACCATCAGAGTGCCCGACCAGACGACCAGCGAGCCTTTTCATCTCCATGAATCTTTCATGCTGCCTAAAACACCACGAACGTGCGCTGGAACAAATCCCGTCGACAGACTCCTTCCCCTCCTCCTGCTGGGGAAACAGGTTCATCTCCTCACTGGGGACCTCTCACCACTTTCTCCGTCTACCTCGCTCGCTCCCCCTCTCCCTCTCCCTCTCTCTCTCTCTCTGACAGCCTGACCTACTGTGCACTTCCTCCTCTGTCTTCTGTGTCTCGCTGCCGCCGTCTCTTTCATCCTTTATTTGATCTCCAGAGTATTATTCCCTTTTTTCTGCTTCTCCATCTGACCTCAATATGTGCCAGATAGCCTCCATGCTCATCCACACACACACACACACACACACTGGACAAATGGCAGGACACACATGGACTTGTTATTCTCTTTAACACAAAACAGAATTAAAAACATGCAGAAGTTCACCCCTTTTACACATCGCTCAGCTTGTCCAATATTTAATTAAGCAAGACCTTTTCCATTCATAAATTCACATCCTACCTTCCAATCTGTTATATCACACAATCAAATGTTTTGTAGTTAGCAGGTGTTACGTCACCTTATGCAGAATCTGTGCAGGTAAATCAATGTGACACGAAACACGACCTCGAAAGTATGGACTGCAACTGAGGAAGTCCACACTTGTGAAATCAGGTGTCAGCTGAAATAAGTCAGTCTAGACCACATTAACACACACACACACACACACACACACACACACACACACACACACACACACACACACACACACGACCTTTAAGTGCTCTTATCAGTGGCTGTCAGTTCCTGAATGTGTCATGAAAGGACCAAGTGTGAGTGGGTGGAAGTGTTTTCTCCTCTCTGGCCTCTGGTGCTCTAAGTAACAGACATCACGGCTGTAACGACATCCTCTACTTGCAAACTGGACTGTAGCACAAATTTTACCGTCACATGGATGCCATCAGCACCGGCTGTGAGCACAGAAGCCCCACCCACCTGATGATTAGCTTTGTGGTAGTGGTGTGCGATACTGCAAGATTTGGTATCGATCGATACCAAGTAAATACAGGGCCAGTATCGCCGATACTGATACCGATACTTTTTAATAATTATGAAGAATTTTCATGAAGTTTAAGAGTTTTGTGGGTTTTTTTCTTTACTTTGGATCATTAATTAGTTAAAAGCCAGAATAGAATTGGGCAAAGTTTATAGGTAAATAGAAAATACTTCATCAAAATAAAAGCTTTTGTTCTGAAACAATAGAACAGCAACAAAACAATTTTCCCCATAGATTGTGATGTCTGGATTTTTTTCTTAAATAAAGTGTACAAAATGACAACAAATTAAAACTTTTTTCAGGTAGGGTGTTTAGAAAGTATAATACAAAAATGTAATAAAAAATATCCCTTCATTCAATAATTTTCTGGGGTTTTTTTTTTCTTAAATAAACAAGTTGTAAAAAATTATCACTCCACAACATTACAAAACATTTACGCTTCCGGCCCCGCCCCCTACTGCCAGCCTTCGATTTAATGTAAAAAATAAAAAAAAAATAAAAAAAATCGATAACTCCTCTTAATTGGAGGGGAAAGAGAAATATCAAAAAAGTAACTTAAAGGGCCAAATTCTCTAATATTTTTGACACTGACACTGGAGCCGGTGAAGCTACGGCCAATTCTGACCCAGTCGCACTCAAAACCTAAAGCGGCACAAACGTGCTAACACACGCAAGTCAGCTAAACCCATTTATATTGTACACCATGCTGGCTGTTAAGCTGGTTCAGAACAGTCAACTTTTTAGCCTTGTATTCCTACAAAATCCATCCACAGTGATGATTTCTTTGACATGTTGTTCTTTACTTTGGCACCATTGAGCTGGCAGTCACCATGAGGTTTGGGCAAGTCCACAGTTGCAAATATATGGGGGTACTTTTCCCACAAGAAGTCTGTTCCTCCTGCTGCCAAAAATAATGGATCAATCCCAAGAGGCTATTGATGTAGCTTTGCTCTTTATTAGAGTGACACCACAGGGCGTCCAACCAATCAGATTCTGGTCGGATATCGACCAAATCATCGACTTCAAGACTACAGCCCTAGAAAACAGTGAATCCTTGTAATTTCTCACAATCTAACAGGAGATCTTCAAACATCTTATTTTATACTATCAGCAATCAAAAGCCACAAAACTTTCAGTTTAATGTTCTTTCAATCAGCCGACTGATGATAATCAGCCAGAATTTGCAAAAAGCACCTTGTTCTGATCTAAAGAGTTATCATTATATTAAATATACAAAGACTCTTAAAGTTGCATATGTTGCTACTGTGTGTTAATGTTATGATTCAAGGGGTTTACCTTCAGGATAAAGCAGGATGCAGCATGCTGCTAAAGGTGTTTCTGTCAGCGCCGTCTCTCCCTGACTGACCTCCAGACTGTCTGAAGGGCTGCTGTCTCTGCTGGGTGTCTGACTTGAAGTCCTCAGACGGAGGCTGTGTCACAAGGAAAACGCTCCCTAGAAACACACTCGCCCCGTCTCCATAATTCAGGTGAATAAATTAGAGCTGCTGTATTATTTAACCATGGCACAGTTGAACGGCCGGCCTCCCCGCTGATCCCAAATCTGTCACTTCACCTCACACTCCGCTCAGGGTGACAGGGCCCTTCTGGCCAGACACATGAACACACACACACACACACACACACACACACACACACACACACACACACACGAGGCATGTGCAGACATACACTTGGTGCAAGAAATGTCCCCGAGCAGAAATGAGCGTCCCACTGCACAAAAACACACAAATGCAGTCTATGCAATAATTCACAGGCGCGCACACACACACACACACAAACCTTACACTAGTGCATACAGTACTGTAGAATGCCCATATATTATGCATGCACAGAGACATGTACAGTCTCTGTGCTTTCTAGGACACCCTTCTCCCTCCTAACAGGTTACCTCGTGTTTAAGATCCTTTAAAACTTTTAGCTGACCCGAGTTTGTTACTTTTCATGTGGTTTTTTCCATTTATTAAAAAAAATACAATTAAATTACAAACTAATAGAACAAATTCTTATTACACAATATATATATATATATATAAGATAAACAGAGAAAAGCACTAGCTGATTACAGCCAACCCGTTACCTGTATGCATATATACAGAATACACTGTATCAGAGAAGAATCAAAGATGCTACAGAGCTGAAAGAATAAACGTGCTGTAGCAGCAGGAGAGGGCAGCGGCCTGAAATCCAGGCCAACACTTCCTGGTCCACGATGTGCTAGTGACTGTTTACTTGCACACGTGATGAAGGCTGAAGAAGAAGGAAGAGCGAGAAGAAAGAAGCGTTGCACTTGAAAAATGTAGTTGTTGCACTAACGGGCTGATAATCATGGTTATAGATAATCATGCTCCGGTCCATTCATACCCACTCTGCCGTTATATTGGCGAGTTGACCATAAAAGAGAGAGAGAGAGAGAGACACAATGCGGCCCAAGTCCTATTGGATCTTGTCCTGTTTTCTCAGAAGCGAGTGGACCCGTGAAGACTTTTAATGTAAACTGCTGAAGGAAAAAGAGTGAGAGAACCTCCCTTCGGGTCACCCAAGGATAGAGCTAACCAGTGAATCTCAGCTACTCTTGAAAGAAGTTTCTTTGGCGTTTCCTGTGTTTAGGTTGGCCAGCGGATCACTTTTCCCCTTCACTTGCTCTATTCTTCCCTTTCATTTCCTTTGGCATTCCCTCGTCTCCTATTTTTGTCTTATTTCAAATCTACATCTGAGTTCCCTCCCTTCCATTCTTACCGTCCTCACTTTTTCTTAGCCTTGTTCTCCCTCGTGTTGCACTCCTTATATTCCTCTCTCCAGCTCCTTTTTTTTTTTTCCTTTCTCTAATCCACCCCGCCACCCCAGCCCCATTTATATCCCTCTCTCGGTGTGTATTGTGGCCATTTATGGGCAGTGTGCTCAGAGCTAAATCTCCCACCAGCAGCCTCAAACACAAAGTCAACATTTCCCCAGGATTGAAGGTGGAATAGAGTCCTGCTAGCTCTGGCACTATAAAGAGCTTCAAAGCCGATCCTTATAACAGCCATGTTCCATCAAAATCTCTTTCAATAAGGACAAAGAGAAAAGGCAGAGAAATGATATCACTGAAGGAACACACTGGTTTCCACCCTGTGTTCTTGGCCTAAGAGCCGGTAAAGCCATAACATCAAGCGGTAGAACAACAGGTGTGAGAACCTTTGAACCATTATAAACACAACGACCTGGAGAACATCAGAGTGGGATTTAAACGGTCATTCCAGAAGGAATTTGTGGTTTGAAGTCAGCCTGCAGGCAAGTATGACACCGCTGCCCGCTCTCATTCCTCGGGGCGACAGATAATCTTGCCGCTGTCATGTGTCAGCTACGTACAAGGTGCCCTTTGGCAGTGGGGTGCATTTAAAAACTGGGACACAATGTTTGTCCAACCCTAACCGGGTAGCTTTAAGTGCCTAACCCAAACCAGTGAGTGAAAGTGAAAACCAAACAAATCCGGCAGAGACGCATCACGAACCGTGTTCTTCCCGCTGATAAACCAGCGACATGTGGCACTGCTACCCCACCGCTAAAGCAGCCAACACTGGCATCAGCGAGCAAGTGTGTGACACCCTCGTATAATTCAGAGAATAATCATAAATATTAATGACATAATTTTTCACACGTGGTTCAGAATATCCCGCTGACACAAGGCTACACATACATGTAAACCACCAGTCGCTCAAAGAGGGGGTAACAAATGGTTTCCTTTGTGTGAAGCGACAGTTAGGAGGCATATGTTGTTGAGAGCATGCAATAAATAATGCAGAGGTTTTGCTACAAACATATGTTTCCAATATGCACGGGAAACGAGTGCCTTGCGGATATTTCTGGTATGTATCCCAACATGTCTGCTACCTGTGTGCAGATCAGAGAGCTGGAAACACAGACTTGGTGTTACTGCATGATGGTTGTGAAGAAATCTGTCCAAAAGAAGAAAAAAAATTCTACAAAGTGATATCATTCTGGGGCTATTAAATCTTAATTTTGTCATTAATCATATTGCCAGGCACCAATTACACAGACGTGCTCCCTCTGTAGCGTGTCTTGGTTTGCCTCAGTGAGGTATTAATTCGATTTGTCATTCAGAGCGGCTGAGAAACCGACTAGAGTGAGATAAACGAGCCTGCTGTCACAAAGAGAGCAAGTCGCTGCAATTTGACAGCGCTTTTATTTGTTTGTTGTTGTGTGTCACTTTTAGGTCTGGAGTAACAGTGCAGGGATAAAGCAGCAATAAGACGGAGCCAGTCTGCTATCAGTCTGAGACTGAATGGAGTCGAGTTGGCGACTGTTTGTGATAATACGTCAATTAACTGCGACAAACCAGCAAAAACTGCAAATATGTTGCTGGCTGTTATAAATCTGTTGCCATCTACCTAAGTAGAAATTCACATTAAATGCTTATATTCAGAGTCCCGCAGGGAACCTCACAGATTGTGAGCGAAGTTCAGACAACCTCGCTTTAATATAGGATTAAAATCAGCAACCAGCTGGCAACCAGCGTCGAGTCTTCGGCTACAAAGAGACGACGCATCGATGGACTCATTGGTGCGGATGATTCTGATAGGCAGGTATGAGTGATGTAACCAATTAATTTTGCCAGTATAATTATATATTATATATAAACCCTATTCTATATATATAGCAAAGGCATTTAAGCGTTTTAATTAAACTCTGATGGTTATTTTTCAAAGCTGCGAGATTTGAATTTCAACACTGGCAGATTTATGGTTTTGACATTTGCAAGTGTTGTTGTTTATCAAACTTTTATCTTTTTTTTTCTTTTCTTTTTTTGCTGTGCTGTTTTAATGACTATAATAACTAGAGAGAACATAATACAGCCCAGATATCACAACCTTATCGCTCAGTTGTCATCAGCAACAAAACTCTACCTACATCTTTTATCTCCCTGACTCAGATGAAATTGATTTTGCTGGAAATTGAAGATAAAAACCACGATTTTGGATTTTATGACGCTTTCTTCATCTGCAGATGGAGTCTGACCATTCAGCGTTTTATGGATTTTTTTCAGAAACCTGCCACTCAATGTATCTGTCCACCACGGCCTGGTGCCACACAGGTATCTGCTTTTTATTCAGAAACAGGTTCCTTCTTCTGCAGGAGGCCGATGGGCTTAAAGAGCCATCCCTGACATCAAACACAAGCATTTCCTCGTCTCTGAATATAAAGCTCACTGACTTCTGCACTCTTGCTTTCTTATTTTCTAACGCTTTGCCCTATTTTTTTATGCTTCTCTTACATTTGACGTTCCTCCTGAGGAGGAATTAAAGAGTATTTCATAATTACTTGAGTCTCCTTCCTCCGTCCTCCACCACCACTACACTAATTCCATCAGTGCATCTCAAAGGGAAGCTGAACACACAAGGACCAGTAGTAATTAAGTCTAGTGTCTCGGGGCTCTGCTCACCTGCTGCCTCGCTAAGCACTGCTGACACCCACTGAGGCTGACCAATACTTCATTATAGTTTAAGTGAAAAAGGATCAATAGCAGCAAGCAGAGCAGTCAAGTCTGTATGGCCTCTGTCAGGCTTCTCCGTCAGGCATCAATCACAGACGCAGAGAGAGAAGATCCGGGGGAAAAAAGCTGAACAGCAAAGCTTCAGCGAGATGACGGAGCCTGTGCTGCAGAGCGCTGAGAGAAGCAAAGTTTTCTGATGACAGTAACTTGAGCTGAGTTTCATTGCAAGATGAAAGGAGAAAAAAAAGTGATATTGAGCATTTTAACTGCCTGGATTCTTTGCAGGGTAGAGATGACATCATAAATCTCTATCACAATATAGGCTAGGCAGAGGTAGGTGAGAGCCGCAGAGCAAAATGATATAAAAGATGTGCAAAAAACAAAAAAAAAACAAGACTTTTGCCAGCAGTGGTAGCAAAAGGACTTTTAAAGACTTTGATTATGTCTCTAGAATATAAATTCAGTGTGGAGGGTCAACAAATCCACCCAGCTGAAGTAGATATTTGTCTTCCATCTCACACCCAGAAGTTACTCTCTTGCATTTGAAGTGGCTGAAAGACTGACATCACTGAGTCAACAAACCATCGGTGACTCCTCCAGGAGCGGGAATGCAAACAGAAGCCGAGCACCTGCTTTCCCTATTGTACTGAGAGCACCCAGCTCTGTTTATAGCTTCATTAATCCTGGCCCCGCGTAGCTGTAAGCACAGACCTGTGAAATTTGAATTTCCTCATGAGGAAACTGGGTCACTGAAGCAGCCTGTTGTAATGTTGTATGTAACACCAGATGTAACAGGAGGATTTGTGTCTATGGGAGCAGATTAGGAGTTATTTTAACACATGCTGCCTGTACGATCAGTGCGAAGCAAGTCACGTCATACTGACAAAGAGCCGTCTTCACACAATAGAAAGTCAATGAAAAGCCACGTTGGAGGGACCTAAACGTGCTCTGTCTCTATGGCAAAATGATCATAGTAACATAAAGTTATCCAACGCTAGGATTCAGATTTCTGCTGAAACTGACTCAACCGATATCCACAGAGACAAACAGCATGAAAACAGGGTCCTTCACTAGACCTCCATCAGCTACACAGGAACCTGACCCCTCCCTGCCCTTTGTGAGTAAGACAATAACTCTCTTCACCGACGATGCCGTCCTTTCACACAGTGGTTTTCTCTATTAAAACACTGTGGTCATGAATGGAATGCAGGACAAAGCAGGGCACAGTGAGCGATTCGGTTTCCCAAAGAGAGTTTATCACGTCCTTCCTGGTCTCAGTAACTGGAGGAGGGGATCGGAGTACATTTCCCATGTAGCAGGGCAGGTCGCTGCACCCTCCAGAGAAGGGAAAGTAGATCATCATGAGACAGATCAGATAAGGTAAAGGCAAAGAAAAATTTGCTCAATTTAGCAGAAAACACTGCGGTCATGAATGGAGTGCAGGACAAAGCGGAGCACGTGACGACTCAGTTTCCCAACAAGAGTTTTTCACTTCCTTCCTGGTCTCAGTAAGTGGATTTAGGCAAATGATTCCCAAAGTAACTGTGGAAGCGCTAGTGTGGAATAAAGAACAATCTGAACACCTGATTAAACAGGATGTCCACATGTTGGCTAAATATAGTCCAGGCCAGTATATTTACATAGCACCAAATCAGCACCGCAAGCTTAACAACTTCACTGGACAGCGAACCTTTGTGCTTATGGCCTTGCTTTGGTCACTAGCAGACTGCAGTGGTCGCCCGTGCTTTGCATCGAAGACACCGACTCATCTGCAAACACTGGCCAACTACTCACACACACCAGAAACATGCACAGACATGCACCGTCAAAGTAAAAGTTGTGCAACTGACACATTTCAAACGGTGCAACTTTTCCCATATGGCCTCTGAAATAATCCTACATTCCAGCCAGGATAACAAATACGCCTCATAAAAAATCAAACAACTGCCAAATGTAGAAAAGCTAGAGACTTTAATATGCTCAGCATTGTTTGTGGTGAAATGCACGTTTCAAGTTAGGTCCTACTCCTCGGACGGCATGCTGCTGTTGTTCTAAAGTACACATGTGGGGCACATCAGAGCTACTCCTACAATTTCAGAGGGGTTAAAAAAAAAAAAAAGGGAAGCAGCTAAAGTTATACTCTTAAAAATGGCTTCGGAGAAACAAACTAACAGCGTGTAAAGTATTATGTGATATTTAGAAAATGAAAAGGAGAATACTATTACTGATGCTTTCATGACATTTTACTGAATCATTCATTTCTTAGTAAGATAAGTTGAGGACACACATATATTATATTATATTATATTATATTATGTGTTGATTCAAAGAATGGATGAGGTACTTGTACACATGAACAGTATGTATTAGTATATTATCTTATGACAAAGACACCAGTCTGACTCTACAGTACAGCCCAGAGAAAGAAAGCAAGTCACTGGGTTCAGAGCGGCACTTCTTTAGTCCTCCATTAATATTTCCAGCAGATTCTGGGAAAAATCGTCCCAGAAAGATTCCCCAGGTATAAATGACTCATCGAGTTCGAGTGAAATAAAAAACTTTTCAGTGGACAGGTGTTGAAGAAATCATCCAGTTCCAAAAGTCCTTGAAATATCCGAGAAGCGCGGCCGACTCCTCATTTTCGAGCCGCCGAGCGGCTCGCCGAGCCTCCGAACTCATTCGGCTGTGATGGTAAGTAACACAATCTAAGCTCTTCACTTTCAGACGTAATTACCTGAGCAGACACTGAGGCCTCTGAGGTTTTTATGTGAATAAGGCTCCGCCACACTTAAAGCATGCTAATCCAGATTAATGCCCGGTCGGGGCTTTTTCTCCGTGCCGGTCATTCACAGTGATGGAAATCCTATTATTACAATAGCTTTGTTCAGCCATTAAATTGTAATAGAAAAAAAGTTTGTTGCAAAACTATGAAAAATGACTCGTTTTGGTGGAGATACCCACCGAAGGAGACTTAGATGGTTTTTATCCAGTTATCCGTTAGGTCAGTGTTATCTGCCGTCTGTCTCATATTTAATATGTCACTGCAGAATGTGTGAACTCTCTGATTGCCACTTTACTACCTAAAAATTAGAAATGTATCATATTGAAGATAACTCTTTTTGCTCTTATAATGACATATTGGGTAGGCAGCTGATTCCAGGTTACTGGCAAGCCTCACACTACGCGACCTACTTAACGTCTTCTAGCCTGGCTGCAGTTCCTGCATTCTCTGCAAGCCACTTTGTAACCCATCTCTACCCAAGCTCCTCCTTTTTGAAGACCGACTTATCAGTATCATAACTGCTGTCATTGATGTCTGCTCTGTTCTGCACCCTAATGGTGTCTTGTGGTTGCTCTCCCTGCCTTTGGGCAGCCACACATGGGTGGACCGGGAAGTCCCAGAGCAGAGTCATGCCACCAAACATAATTAAGCTTAGCAGTTTATCAGTGTTTTTTAAGTTGCAGTGCACAGCTGCGGTGTTAAAGACATTTTTTTATGTTTGACATTTGATTTACATGCACGACCTATTAAAACCATCGACTGATGCCGGTTTAAAGATCTACAGTTGTTTAGAAAACCTTTGCCAGCGCATGCACACAACCACAGCCCCATGTACTTTTGCCCTGACCAGTAGGTGGTGGGTGGTAGCTGAAGCAGTTAAACCAGCTTTGTGCTGTTACACAACAAGCAAGAGAGACTCTCAAGAGAGGCTATACACCAGCTGAGCCCAGTCCAAAAATGGCTATTCTGTGACAGAAAAAAGAAACATTCCTTAAATACTAAAGTACACAATAAAACTTCAGTCCAAAGATAGCCCTGCAGCACTGCCTTGGAATCCACTCTGATTTCACTGAGCAGAAAAGAAATGGAGTGCCGTTCCAGACTGCTGAGATTATGTAACTATTTTGAAATTAATCTAAATCAAATACATGTACATGGACTCGTCTCGGTGACACTGTTGACACGGTGATATCAGTTGTGATGGCAGTGGTTGAATTATTGGTCCCTATGGAGGTTTATGGCCATTAAAGGACCCTTCAAGCAGTGAAAGATCAATCACAGCAGTGACTGAGGCAGCATTAATTAAAAAATAAGGATTTAAAATAAAGTATCACTGCGCCTGTTAGCAACATAACCCATATAAGGCGCTTTGAGGTCACTAGAGAGGGAATTAGTGCTCAGTTAATTATGATACACTGATATGCATGTTTCCTGGGGGATTGAGAAAAATCAACAAAGTGCACGAGGACTGGAGTGAAACAGTCCTTGAGGGCCAACAAAGCTTTGGAGTCAGCGACAAATATACTTTTTAACTACAGATGTCCTGAGACCTCTATACTCTTGTAATTTGGGGGGGGGGTTACTGTTTTTTTGTTTTTGTTTTTTTTTTAATCAGGCTGAACATGCGTAGATGTGTTTGTAAATTGATTTATTATTTGGGAAATTTCCATGCAAGTGGTGCAGATTTTACAGTCAGAGCAAAAGTCACCGACAGCATACGGGAATGATTATGACAGCCCCGACATATGAATCACCAACTCACAATGAACACTTTCCATTAAAAGTATATTCAGCTGGATACATAGAACGTGGATTACTAAAGGAAATGGGTAACATGACCTTGGGAAAAACCAGCTGATTGGTTTTTAATTTAGCCTTGAAGGCCACAAAAGAATTTCCATTCATACTCATTACAGTGGAGCATAGGTAATTTGAGTTGACTGACCCTGTAACCAATGGATTCAGATATTAGATTTCTAAAGCTTGCAGCTGAATAATGGCTTGGGCATCATAGCTCTCTTCAGCACCTAGCTTCTAAAACCACTAATTACATATTTTATGTTACTTAAATAATAATATGTTCCAAAATATGACTTGGTGCCTTTTGTCCTTCGTATGTTAAAAGTTACCTTTATTTAGGTAGTGTATACATCGACAGGTAAACTGAGTAACATTGATCAGCTCATTACAATGCAGTGTTCTGCTGGGAAACCTTGGGTGCTGCAGACATTACTTTAACATGAACCATCCACCTAAACAGTGGATGCAAAATCAGTGCCAAATCAAACATGCGGATCCATCTGCTGTGGCAACCCTTTGGGAAATAAGGGATGAGCCAAAAGTATCACCTTCATTCATCTAAATATTGTTGCACATCATGCATGACCGACGTGGCACTCCCCGATGGCAGTGGCCTCATCCAGCAGGACAATGCCTGCACAGATATATAAAAATCCATTATCTTTGAGTAAAACTGTGGTTGCTGGTAATGTTGTTGGTAATGCAGCCCAGTTCCTACTTGCTACCATAACTCAAACCCAGGCAGAACAGAGAGGCCAAACTCTCCGACCCACACGACCCAAAGGACTCACTGCCAACATCTCGGGTTCATGCCCCGACATGTGAGAGTGGCGTGAGGACCACCACAATATGAGGCAGGTGGTTTCAATGTTGTGGCTAATTGGTGTGCAGTGACACAATAATTTAGTGAACCCGGTCTTTAGGACAAAAGCAAAGAGTGAGGTCGGCCGCTATTGAAATAATTAAAGCAAAAAGCGCACAGTATGCAGTTTGTGGCCTTCGCGTCCCTCTGGCTCCACAGAAATTCAGTGTATGTGCCAAATGCACATACATCCACACACACAGAGAAATACACAATCATGATGTCACCATGCCAACAGACAACTAGTCCTCTCTGCAGTGCACACATGGTCAGGTGCAGAAAGACAAGCCTGTCAGCAGAAGGCACGAACCGGACATGGTTTCCTCATTTTGATGACAAACATCTGAAACAATCGACTCCATCAAGTGGATCCCACTTAAACTGGTCAACTAAACTGGCACCAGGAAGAGGAAAATAAAACTGGTTTCTCTTAGTCACTTAGAGCACAAGAAAGAGCTGATCAAACTACTCAGCAACACACAAGAGCTTCATTTTATCTCAGCATTAAAGGTCAACTGGCAACTACAACTGTAACACTGCAGCCGTGGGACACTGTGCTGATGTTTGTATGTAACATTCTGGCAACTTAATATCAGAAATGAAGAATTATAATACATCTGGGATTTTTTATTTTTTTTATAATGCACATGAGCTTTGAGCCATTTTTTAGATTTTTGTGAGACTTTTCAACAATAAAAAGCATATGTTTCAAAGCTACATTTGCAAGCTTGTTCCAGCATTTACCACAGGAGATTTTATGTCCGCTACATGTCATCATAATCTGTGCTGCACTCCATTTATCACTGATTTCAATGGATGATTACAGTCTACCAAATTTCCGAGAAAACAGACAGGGGGGCATCTACAAGCAATATTAACTAATAACCACTGATAACAGCTATTTAGTGGGCTGCTTACCTCCAAATCAGGTTCTATTTGGTGATTCTACAATAAAATGAATAAGTAAAACCTGGTCTCAACAAAACCAAAATGATATAAAACTATTAAAATAACACCCTTAAAAATCCAACCAAAAATCATCAGCTCTCTCGTGTTTGAAGCCAGCACATTTTAATGTATTCAATGGTAAACAAAGAAATGAAAGTTGTCCCATATTCGGTATTTTAAACTAATCTCTGGTTGTTTCTTTTAAGTTAGTGAATATCTTGTTTTGGGACTGAAATGTGAAACCCAGTGTATATTAATGAGGTCTTTGCTATGAGATGTGCTGCTCCACAAGGCTGCTGGGAGAACAGAGAGTCAGCTCATGACGACTCGCTGAGTCACATGTTTCACTCACTGCCAGCATCCAGAGTATTGCCAGAACCCTGCAGCTACACACTGGGTCAGTCCCAAGAACAGTCAGGAGTCCTGTCCCATGAATCCACTGAGTGTGTGTTTTTAATCTTTGAGTGTGTGTTTGCTCTTTTGGAAGTCACAGCTTGTTGTACCAGCTGAAGAGTTGAACTGACTCAGTTGGCTTGGCCCGCTGATTAGCGGACATGTGTGTGTGGTCAGCAAGCCAGCAAAGCAGTCTGTGAGTACAAGAGATGGACTGGTCAGTCAAACTGTTAGAGCACAGTGGAGCACACCACTGAGGCCTTAAAGTACATCACAAGCACTTATTACACTGAAATATGAGCTACAAAAACAAATGTATATATATAAAATCTCTGAGGCTGTACTCATAATTTGCTGGGTATGTATTCAGTTTGATTTGGGGATTTCTGTATTTGCTTTTACATGTGGAAATATTTAGTAGCTCATATGAGTGGCTGAGTTCACACCCAAGTTCCCCTCTATTGCTACATTCATTCTTAAATTCATGGACAGCCCTGCTTTGCAACAAGGTTTTGCTTTCTTGGGGCAAGCAAAGCTCTCGTTCTCTAGGAGCAAGCAAAGCTCTCTCTTACACACACACACACACACACACACACACACACACACAGAGATTCTATAATAATCTAATTTATGGCTCAAATATGATCAAATGAATATACATTTAAGTGAGACCTAGATGCTGCTTCAGCTTGTTAACTGAACAAAACTTGGGGCAAAAGTATAAAAGGACCCATCTAACAGCTGCTGCAAAAAGTCAGTTAAACCCCTCTGCAATGAAATCAGAGTTTAAAATTGTGTAGTTTGCAGGGTGCTACAGAAATCTGACAGAACAGCCTAAATATAGTTCTATATTTGCAAATTTAATTGGTCTCAAGTGTACTGATTTGTGTCCGCAGTTGGTATATTTTCTACATTAATGCTTGCAACAGATCAAGGTGAACATACAATTTAAGGCCATAACTATTCATGAGAAATTTTGATTTTTTTTGTATCGGAGTTGAAATGTGTCAAGTCTGTAGTCCATCACCTCCCAAATGGAGAAACCAACAAGGAGGAAGTGACACACTTCTTTCTGTTTTTACCCTTCAATTTATCAACCAGGAAGTCAGTCATTCAAGTAAAACAGAAATCACAAACCAAGGATTTTCGCATTCCTGCGGTTTCTTCTGCGAGCAGCTACAGTTAAAGCAGGTGTCTCGTTTGGAAAAATTATGTTCACAGTGATGTTGTCTCTATTCATTTTATTCATGTATCAGCAACATGATACTCAGCTCAGAGAGCTGGGCGTGAAAATGTGACCATAACACACCAAGTTAAAACGGTTCAGGTACTCACTGAGTAAACCACCCACACACCCACCGCTCTCCCTCGCACTCTCTAAAGTGCTGATTTGAAAGCATGTATGTGCTGATATCAGAGAGGAGGAATGCCTCTGCGATGCGGGATTACTGTGTCACCCTCACACTTCTATTAATATCACAGTATTTATCCTGTGTGTGTGTGTATGTGTGTGTGTTTGGTAACACTGAAAAGGCACCGTCAAGCAGCCCGTCCTCATTCTCGGTGCATCAAATAATGCAGTCTTGTCGAAGCTGCTGGCGTGGCTCGGTTACACAAAAAGCGTCCTTCGGTGGTGAAGCTTGACGTGCCAAGTTGTGGCACGTGTGAGACGGGTCTGTCCCAATTCATCATTTTTAAATGTGAAAGGCCAGATTATACTCTGAATCACAATATTTTCCTAAATCTAAGAAGTTTTTAAGTGTCTAAACCCAGACAGTAAGTGAAACAACAGCGGGTGAGAAACAAAACCAATCAGCAAGTTTAAAAACCAAAACACAAAAGTCCCAAGAAGACACAAACCACAGTCTCCTGACCGACACACCTGTGACTTTTACCACCTCACAGGTCTCTAAAATGGCACCAGCTTCCAAGGACATCTTCTGCACAACATCGGACTGATTACATTATATCCCAGGATAAAAACGCATTACATTATGACCCCCAACTGTGCGATTCCCTACAGATTACTTCAGTCATACGAAGAAGAATCTGCTCGAGGCTTGCAAGTCAAGGTGTGTGTGTGTGTGTGTGTGTCGTTGGATGATTATGTAAAACTGAGCAGCTGAAAATGTGTGCCTCAGTATCGAGATTCTTTTCCCTTGACTGACTTGTGTCCCCGATCAACAACTGCAATGTCACCACACACACACACACACACACACACACACACAGCTATGTGATCCACTTCACCTCTGTTCACATACTGCAAAGTCAGACAGGGAGAACTTGTGTTTGGAAAGACTGTTTTTGGAAAAGTGACAGAGCTCCTATCCCTGAGACAACTTCACAGGGAAAAGAGAAGACTGGGAAGTGTGTGTGTGTGGGGGGGGTAAAGATGGCAAGTTACAAAAAACAAAACAGGAATGATAGAAATAAATAATGAGAAAAAGAAAAAGTATGAAATGAGAAGGAAAGATCAGAAAGAAAGGCTAGATTAGAAATAGGTAAGGATGGAAAGGGGCTTTAAGAGATGCAAGGGAGGACACGAAGAATGTAAGAAAAAGATTATGTAAAGCAAGGAGCAAGGAAGCAATGAAAGAAGAAGAAGAAACAAGGATAGCAAGAAGGGAAGATGGAGAAGCAAGCTTAAAAGAAAAGATAGATAAGGTCTGCACAGAGATTTAAGGGAGGACAAGAAGGAGGAGGTAAGAAAAGTAGAAACATTTGAGAAGATGATTACTGATGAGGATTGATAGGAATTATAAGAAGGGAGCAGGGGGCAAGGAAGGGATAAATAAGACAGGTATGCAGAGGAAAGGTGAGAATGGGAAGCCAAAGGAGTACGGAAATATGGATGCAAGGAAGGAAGGATGGAAAGAAACTACAGAAATACAGAAGGAGGGAACAGGAGGAAAGGGAGGAGAGAAGGATGTGAGGAAGCAATTAAATGAAGGCAGATCAAAGCATGGAGAAGGAGCCAAGGAAGGATGGTAAGCTACCCAAGGATGGTAGAAAGATGCATGGATTCTCACTTTGCTTTCTTTCTTTTTTCTCCTTCCTGAATATCATTTAAAAGCATCCCTTCAGTTCAGATCTCTCCTCCATCCTCGCCTCCTCGTGGGGTTAACCGGGTCACTCTGCCGCAACAAACTGTCGTTACAGCTCGATAACAACAACAGCCCACTTCTTCCTGAAATGTCACATGTGATTATAATACTGCACTGCCTTTAAATGTGGCATCCACAGTCTCACACACACACACACACACACACACACACTGACATTTCCAGCGAGCTGGTGAAGAGCGTAGAGACAGTAAATAGCTGTGCATGAGGGAAGGACTGGGTTGCGAGAGGGGGTTAATTACCAGCTCATTTATTAATAATGAAGATAATTACATAAGTGTGAAGACAAGCGCAGGAAAAAAAAACCCAGCAATTATTAAAATTGTGTGCGGTGGTGTGAAATATCCAGAACAGTCATGCGTGTTTGGCCTCTGAGTGCTTAAGTAGTCATTTTCACATGTGAACTTTGGATAATGTGGGAACATCGGTCCGGGATATTGTCTGAAGTTGCTCTTTCTCACGTGTAGCACACATCTGGAGACAGTCTGCCTTAGACTTACTGTGGGAAAGACTCTGCTTGGTTTCAGCAGGGACGGATGGACGGATGTATGGATGGACGGATGGACAGATGGACGGACGGACGGATGGATGAATGGACGGACGGATGGATGGATGAATGGACGGACGGACGGATGGATGAATGGACGGACGGACGGACGGATGGATGAATGGACGGACGGACGGACGGATGGATGAATGGACGGACGGATGGATGGATGAACGGACGGATGGATGGATGAATGGACGGACGGACAGACACTTAAACTGAAGTAGCAGATTCAGTCCTGCCAGTGTGCCCTTAAGCAAGGCAATTAACTCCTGTGAATTCAAATCTTAGTTGAGTTTCACTGACAAAAACAAACAAACAAATAAATGAAGGTTTAAAACATAATTAATTACTTAACGCAGCTCTAGAGTAAAACCCTTCCCTCCAGTCATCTGTTGAAGAACTCATTTACATGTGTGTTGCATTGGGCAATTAGCCAGCGCTCTCACTCAGGCTGACTGAAAATGAAAGAGGGTGCAGTATACAGTGGATTTAATCCGCGACCTGTTTCTTGCCTGAGCCGTCCAGACGCCTTAAGCTCAAAGCAATCCTGCCATCCGAAAATGGTCTGCAGGATGAAACTGTATGTCTGACTACACCTGAGAAATAAACCCAGAAGTCAGAGCTTCCTTAGAGCCCAGAGATTTGCATAGAAAATGCTTTAAAGACACCATCTGCCAAATGTCACTCAAGATTTCTTCACCCTGAAGCTACAGATACTGTTAAGCAATGTGTCAGTGGCAGGTTAGTATAGAAATACTTAAAGTCACCTTGAAGTGCCGGCGACACCATGATTGCTTTTCTTGCTGTTGAAATGTAACAGATGAAAGAGAAGTGGGTGAGTATAAACCCTGGAGCTAATGAACACAGAGCTTCACAGATTCATCCCAGATAAGAAGGGATGTTGGTTCGGCACCAGTATCAGCTGTGATCATCAGCTCAGCTTTATGATTGCACAAAATATCCCAAAGAGGAAATCTGCAGATTTTTTTTAATCCAACTTAACTGGAAGAACAATCAGCACTTACTCTTTTGAACCAAAACAGAGAATGTTTGCTTTCAAAGTAAAAGTTGTGCCCTCATAATTGAAACCAAAAAGTTCCAAAAGGCGCCAAATTTTAATTTGAAGGCAAACAGTCTCTGTTTCCGGTTTGCATCACATTCTTCACACTTTCACAACTGCTTAGTGATTAGATGTCCAGTGTTTGGAGACAAGTTGCAGTCTTCCATGCAAACTACCAGCAACTGCAGCAATCACAAGGATACGGTATGGTGCAGTACCATCTTTGCACCACTGGCAAAGCGGAATACACATTTTTCCCTCGTAACCGGTGGTTGTCAGGTGGTCTCCAGGCCTGTGTGATTGGCCTTACTAACAAAAACAAAAAACAAATTGTCCCGAACACCTAGACGATAAAGTCAAACTGAAGGTACCGCATCGACTTCAAATTATATGAAAATCATATTTCCAGTTTCACATGATTGCAATAAAAAAGACACATAAGGCAAATTAAACTGACTTCTTACTCAGCCAAAAAAGTACAAATCAATACAGTCTGTTAAACTAAGCAACACTATAAATCTGACCAATGACCTCCAACTAAAAAAGGAAAAAAGAAAAAGCAATAAAGTACAAAAGAGAGGAAAAAACAGAAACACCTATTCTGCTAATGAACCCTGTGAGGTCCAGATGCTGCAACGGCCAATTTGCTTAAAGTGAAAAGACAAATGAACTGAGCCAGAACGTTTATGTAGAACATGAAGATAAAACTGGCAATAATGTTCAGCAGCAGAGGATGTAATGAGGCCTGGACGCAGGGTTGCTGTGGGAAACGGTGAAGGCGGGTCATGCTGTAAAGCTTTTATGTTTCTGCAGCACTGAGAAGCTCAAGGTACAAAACTCTGCCTTTAATGCACTTTTATACACACGGCAGTTTGTATACGTACTGTGTAAATTCACTATATTCTTTATTCTACAGTGCTTATAGAAAGTAAAAGACGTAATATTGCACAATTACATACTAAAACTGATGGTTAACTATTATTCCGCTGAAAGCACTACCAGGGTTGTGGGTTGGACTCCCACATATGCTGTCCTCACTCTAAAAGAACCTCTGAACCAAAGCATCCACCAAAAGGCAAGAATATTCAGTTGGCCTGACACACCTCTGACCCCGGTATCATCTAACCAGCGCTGAGATTCATCTAATTGCCCAGATTTCCCAGGTCAACAATGCTGGTGACCTATCAGTGAACAGCAAGGGCTCTCAATCCTCCTTGCCCCCACTTGACCCCATGAGAGGGATTCAGCTAATCCTCTTGCATGTGTGCATGTGTGTGTGTGTGTTTTACCACATAAATCCTGCTCCTGTTGTTTCAGTATCAATATTTTGGATGATCATCAATCATTGCAACATTAATTTGTTAACAGGGAAGATTCTTCCCCCACAGCTCAATGTTAACCTGAAAACTTAAACCGGTTACAGGACAAGACAAGAACACTGCAGGTGTGCCAGTTATTACTGTGGAGAGGTTATTATGTGGATACATGATAATATATATATATATTTTCTCTCTGGCGTGTAGTGCTTCACTATATGGCCAAAAGTATTCACTCATCTGCCTTCACAAGCATATGAACCCGAGTAACACCCCACTCTTAATCCAGAGGGTTTAATATGATGTCGGCCCACCCTTTACAACAGCTTCAACTCTGTCCACAGGTTTAGGAGTGTGGAAAGCTTTCAGGGGTGGCTGAGGCTCAGGAGGTAGAGCAGGTCACCTACTAATCAGAAGGTTGGTGGTTCGATTCCTGGCTGCATGCCAAAGTATCCCTTGGCATTCGTTGGAGTATGAATGTGTGTGAATGCTACACAATAAAAGCACTTAGCTTAGATACATATGAATGGGTGAATGCAGACGTGCAACCACCAAATCCAGGCTCATCCATCGGATTGGCTGATGGAGAAGGATGGAAAGCAATGACCGGCAGATGGCGGCAGTAAATGGAAATTGGCTCCAACATAAAACTGCTTTTTTTTCATGATTTTCTGGAAACGAACATTGCTGATGATTTTTCCAAATGTGTATTTTTGGCACTTTGAGCACTACAAGTGTCATTTAGGCCCAATGAATTCAAGCAAAGGTAAATATCTCTACAGTGAACACCCCAAACTGGGAAACTCAAAACCAAAAGAAGTGAGATGGGTAAATATTGGATAAATAGTATTATCATGGGGTCCACTGTTCCCAAGCTGGAAGATCAGAAAGGTCAAAGGTGAGACGGTATTATGGAAATAAAGCAATCTGACTTGACGTCACCTTTTTTGATGGCACACCAGCTTCCAAACTCACTCTCAGCAGCTCAAAAGATGATTTATGCGCGCTCCAGAAATCTACAATTTTCTGTGTCATTCTAATTTAAAGGCATTCTGGGAAATGCAGAGAAGCAGCAGCCTAAATAAAACAAGACATGCTGCAATAAAGAGACTCAGTAACACATTTTTCAGACTTTCCAAAGCAGCTTACTGTAGGTATCAAAGGTATCCATTACTATTACTTTACATTTGCATCCAGATGATTCGAACCCTCCGCCCATGCTCACTAATGCAGGATGTATGCAAATCGCTCCCAGCCAAAGGTTGCGTTATCAGAAGCCGAGGAGCTTTTCAGAGAAAAGCCTGGGCTGGTCTCACATACCAGAGCATGTCTGCTAAATACTGAGGACAAAACCTGGCGATCAGCCAGCCTACGAGAGGAGCGCTGATTAGAAAATCACCCCTAATTGTCAAATTGGATCAAGAACTAACAAACCATATTATGGCGGTTAACGACCTCACCAGCTCCAGTTAAACTCAGTAAGAAGAGACGCTGTGTGAAAAGAATAATCAGGGTTTGTTTGCATTTCTTAACTGGGGTCAACCAAAAACTCCTTTTTTAAATTGATGTTATTCAATCAGCGGAGAAACAACAGATTAAATGAGCGTAAATGTCACGATCCCTCCGCTCCGTGTTTAATCCTATCAGAGTGTGCAGAAGTCTACAGGAAAACACTTTCCTGCTGATCCCGAGGTCGGAGTTGATAGTTCATTTAATTTAATCGTTTAATAGAATATGATGTTCATTTGGTTCAACTTTGAGTAAACTGGACAATAAAGTGTGAATGTTTAATCTCTTTAATTAAACTGCACTGCATCGTGATGACAAGCAAAATGAACCCAAGGCCTCACTAACAGCAGGTCACAAACCAACGCTGGCCGCATCCATCTTTAAGGCATCCTATCTAGAACTGCTCTTCCCATTTTATTAATTTCAATACTCGGGTTCAATTCCCACGGCGCCCAGCTGCGTCCATCAACAGCCACTGAGCCTCTTTCCGGCTCGGCCGAAGTTATTTTGGATGGCAGCATCAGAGGGAAGCCTAAAATATAAATGAACTTCAACCTCACAACATTTCCAAGTCTGATCCGGCGCTGAGCTCCGTGTCATCTCCTCCTGAATACTTCATTTGAGTGAGTGTTTAAGGTAAAACAACGCCGCCAAGGACACACGTCCCCATCACAACAACAGCAGCTTAAAGTCCAACAACATGAATTATCTAAACCCGGCAGGGACGTCGTCACAGGAGCGAAAGCTCGTTTTTCTGCCTCCGACTTTGTTCAGAGTTACAGGATTGTGAATTCAGACTGAACTCAGAGATGACCCGCTTTACGGCACACGGGGTAGGCATCACAAAAACATCATCGGGGCAGACACCCAAATGAAAACGAACGTCTCAGTCACCTGTGCTTCAGGTAAGCATGGTAATTCAGTACGGCTACACGGAGCTATTTTCCACTGTTCACGTTACTCTGTTACTCTGTTACTCTGTAGCACAACAAATGGTCAGGGTCAGAGTGAGGGGCAGGGGCAGGGGCATGACATGAAAGACTAAAAGCAGATTTGGGGTTTTAACTACACAACACCAGGCTGAACTAAAGTCGTGCAACAGAACAATAGTCCTGCAACAAATCCTCCAGTTATGACTGTTATGATGTTTTTTTCCCCCTGTATCACATTTAGAAAGAATCTTTCCAAAACTTACAGATCTATTGGAAAAGTTGTTCACTTGTAAGTTGAGCCTCATAAGAATAATTAAGGATATTCATACAACCTTATGGCAGGAGAAGATGACAAAGATGATAAAAATAAGTGAGAGGTGAGCGGAGGACACGCTGGTCTTCAGACCTTAATGTCCTTTAGTGTGTGGGAACAACGATTTAGTCAAATAACCACAAAAGTACATTCCTAAAATTACATTTTAATTTTAATGCCATGGCTGTTTTTATGTAACAGATCATTGCATTTCTGAAAAGCTGTAAAATAAATAGTGTACCTTGTTTATTTATATTCATAAATTTAACAGAATCCGTTGAAGGAAGCGCGCTCTATATCCATCACTTCCTACAGTTACATATTATACTGTAATATTCATTTTCTGACATCTTCCTAGAAAGATTATGTAGGCAGAAGATTTTTCTGTTTCCAGTTTCTAGTCGGACTCGTTTAAAGCTCAAGATTGACGAAAGTTCAAGCACATTTTTAAAAATCATGACATTTTGATGAGCAGCAGTGAAAAAATGTAAGTGCGGTGGATTACTCGAGGAGCGAGCAAAAGGCCCCCTGCAGTAGCGAGTGTATTTACTGAGTCAGAGGTCACAGAGGTCAGGAGGAGGGTCAGGTCTCAGGAGTCAAAGTCTACATTTACCCTCCTAAAAAAAGAACAAAGAGCTGAACTTTGAGACAGGGGGAGGTGAGGACGGGGTCAACACACATTATATATATGCAAACACACACACACACACACACACACACACACACTCACTCACTCACTACATAAATCAGGGATAAACACACTTAAAGAGAAGGAAATAAACAAACACATCACAACCACACACAAGACCTCAAACTTTGAACCATCTAATTCAATCAAAAGAAAAAACGATTAAAGATGAAGAAACGATGAAAATCTGCAGCAGTGACGTCGCTTCACGCACACACACACACACACACCCACACACACACACACACACCCACACACAACAGGGTGTAACAGGGCACCTATGTAAGGGTCATGAGAAGCAGCAGAGTGGCTGCTACCATGGCGGCTAAATAAACAACAGCTGCACGCACACACACACACACACACCCCCCTGAGTCTGAGGGGATTTTACACATTTATCAATACACCGATATAATACACAATATATATAAAAGTATTTGGGGGGTTTTGTACAAAAATTCCCAGGGAATTCCAAGATGTTCGTGGCAATGAAAATACAGAAAACTGGAAAAAAAATAAGAACAGGAAGTCTGCTTCTGTTTTTTTTCTTCAAACACTAAATGCAGAGCACGAGGCAGGTCTGCAGACTACCAAATGGTTTTTTTCCTGCTCATTATTCTGCTTTATATTAAAGGCAAGTAAACTTTCTTCTTTCCCTCTCATTATCCTTTAGATGAGTCAGGAATTCGGCCACATGGCTGTTGTTTAAACACCCATAAAATTAAAAGAACTTTCCACCGATATTCCGAGCTCCTCTCACTGCCACTTTGTAGCATGAGAAATGAGCTGCAGGCTTCAGTAAAAGCAGATTAAATAACTCAGAACTAATTAAGCTTTTAGCTCGAGTAAGACGGTCGCTGCTCCACGTTTTGAGACACTGTTCTCCGTTCTTACATCAGCTGACAATTCCCAAGTGGATTTACTAACTTTACTCTGTGGACACTGGAGTGAACATCCTCCTCTGGCCAGTCTTAGATCTGTCACACAGGACTACAGACAGGCTGGTGACCTCCTGTGCTTGTGATTGCTTTGCTAGCTAGCAGATTGATGCAGTCACACGCTGACATGTCTGCAAACACTCGCCATTTACTGTCTGAGCTGCAGTGAAAAGCTAAGTGTGACACAAACCAGAAACACAACGCTCACCTTCAGAGTAAAGGCTGTCTCTTACTGCTGCAACCAACACATTTCAAAAAGTTCAACTTTTACTTTGAAGGCAAACAGTCTCCATTTCTGGTTTGCGTTACAGTCCTCACAGTGTCACTACTGCTTGGCGAGCAGTTTGCGAGCGCTTGCAGACAATTTGGCATCTTCTACGCAAACTACTGGCAACCGGAGCAACCTGCTGGAGACCTCTTTGCAACCAATTTCACACTACCGACTGCCAGCAACCTCTAGCAACTTCTCACCAACACCAACACAGATTTTTCCCTCATGACTGAGGGAGGCTGACCAGCCTGTGTGAGTGACACATATTAATTTAAATTAGAATAATTACAATATTTGCTAAGTGGCTCTACTTGGAAACAAAGCATGTGCATTTTTGGATACTTGAAGTTTTTGACTGAAAATTACATTAAAATCTAAATTTGAAAAGCATTCTGCTAAAAACAGAGTGGACCTTTTATTTATTTTATTTCATGCCCATCATATAGTTTTATGAAGAAAATACTGATCACATGGTCACACTGTAACACACTGCTTTTTCACATGGCTCTGGGTCACTGATGACCCATAGTCAAGCTCACAGGGAGGAACTGATGCCTTTGGTTCAATGTTCCTCTACAGAAAAAAAAGTACCTGGTTAAGTATCAGTGGTTAAAAAACGTCCCTGGAGTTTCCACACAGTGCAGACAGATACACACACACACACACACACACACACACACACACACAGAGCAACAGAATTAAAGCAATTAAAGCACAAAGCTGCAGCAAGACACGCTGCAGGGAGGATGACAAAAAGCACTACCAGCCAGGTTTCATTGAAGATAATATGGAAGAGGGTGTGTGAATCTGTCCTGGTGCTGCATTGTTCAGGATCTCTCTCTCTCACACACACACACACACACACACACACACACAGAGCAGAATAACCTAATAGCCTGTTTCACACGGTTTCACCCAGACACCCCCGAACAAACACATTAAATATGAATCAATATTCAGAGCAACACAAAGAGTGTCCCAATTACAATAATGACACCAACTGTGGGAGAATGTGTGTGTGTTTTCCTGTGTACTACAGGAGGTGTGTGTGTGTTTCTGTGTGTGTGCTCATGGTGACCTTCGGGCACAGCTGAGGGTCTGACTGCCAGCGTCGCTGTTCATATGACTGGAATGCTATCGACAGCAATGTGTATGTGTGCGTGTCCGTGTGTGTGTGTGTGCTGTCTTTGTGAGGACCAAATTTGTGACTTAGACACAGACTGTATATAAAAGATGGCCACTGCCACCATAAAGCCACCTACTAGCTTCTGGACTTAGCATACTGGAGCCTCAGAGTTGATGTGTTGGCCACCAACATGTGCTTCTGGAGCGAGAAGGGAGAGTGTAAGCTACGTTATCGGCTTATCACACAGACGCCTGCTAATTAATGCTAAGTGACAGACTAACAGAAGACCAGAATCTCACTCACCTAAACTGAAGGACCATGTTTAGCGTTAAAAGCTCCAAAAAGCACCAAGAGCACAAGAGGTCCTGCTCAATGACTCGCACTACCAGAGAGTGACGAGCAAAGACCAGAGTGTAAACATGATGTAAATATGATTTTTATTTTAATGCTGTTCAGACATTTTAACATGGGAGCCCATGGAGGCTTTCACTTTTGGAGCCAGCATCTTCAGGCCGTTAGAGGAACTGCAGTTTTTTGGCACGTGACCAGGTGGTTGCCACGGTTTTGGACCGGGAATGTTTGCAGAAAGCTTTTACTTTGTGATGCTGTTTGAGGCTTCAGGGCAAAGCATTGACAGTAAAAACCCTCAAAAAAGAAGGACAAATGTGTGTGCGCACAGTGTGTGTGTGTGTGCGTGTGTGTGACTCAGGTGTCTTTTTAGCAGGATTAGCGTAAAACTGTCATTCAGAGTCTGAACAGTAGACGCCTGTTTGTTTGTGTCCTGTGTGCCATGTGATAGACAATAGCCACTGTGTATGTGTGTGTCTATCTGTGGTTTGGTATGTTGATGAGGTAGTCATAGATACATACACACACACACACACACACACACACACACTCTCATGCTCTCCAAGTACAAAGAGAGCTGTATTCGCCACCAACTGTTGCTGGCCTTGTGATCTCATCTCATTCTCCGCCATTTAGCTAATTTATCCTCCATAACACACGGATGGACCAAAGACTGTGTTCCTTCTCTTTTTCCTTTTTTGTTTTTTGCTTTTACAGCTAGTTCGCAGCTCTAAATGGGAACTGAGTTCAATTTCAAGGAAGAGAACAACTTTCCACATGCAAACAGGCGTCTGTTGAGATTGGAATTCACAGTCAGAAACTAACTAACCGTTAAGACGAAAACCTTTTAAATCTCTTGCTCCTTAGCAGGCTTTCAGCTGCTGTTGTTGCATCGAGGCTCGGGTTTTCAAACCGAGGGCAACACCTGTCCAGTCTCATACGACTTTTCTAAGGTAAACAGCAGAGACAGATCAAATGCAGTGCATGTTAGGGTGATTAACCAAAACCTGTGCCAGAGCTAGGTTTAAATCTTTTGCAGGTTAATCCTGTGGGTTTCCCTCTCCATCAGCAGTCTCTGCTGTCAGTCTGATCGCAGCCGTCTCAAGAAGGTCAAGTGCCCCCACAGTAAAGTCCAAGCCTGGTGTCTCGAGTGCATATCTTCAGTCCAACTCAGGCCCGAGTGCAACCAGTGATTTTCAGCGATGCGCTGTTGAAAATAAACTAATACGAGAGGAAAATAAAGGCTGAAAATGTCCATCGTTCATGTAATTTCTCCACCAATCAATTTCATCCACCATAGAAGGTGAAGCGAGGAGTCCGTTCCATCCCGCAGTCGCACTACAGCACGATTTATTCATCACCACCCTGGCATTCAGCCTGAATAGATGCTGATAGAATTACACCGCTCAGAAGAAGACAATTACACCACATCAGTAAGTGTGGAAGGCTGCTGAGCTCGGTCATTCAACACTCTTCCCCTGCTGCGAAAAGGTCGTCCATCTCGGCGCCTGAAATCGGACTCTCAAAGGGCCACAGTGGGATGATGCGTAATAATTCAGAAATAAAAGATGAGTGCTGAAAATAGCCAAAGTGAAAACAGTAGAGAGAGCGGACCCAGAGGATGGAGAGCCCGTCTTTCTCCCATCACCAGGGATGAAAAATATTTGTGAAGGTGCTGCGGTGGATATAAAAGAAGATAAACCAACCAGATTATATTTGATAGCTTCTTTAGAATTTACTACACAATATAGTAATGTAATTCTGCACAGGTTAATATTTCTGACAGGTGGTATTTAAAGTGCAAGGCCCCAGTCACACAGGCCTAGAGACCAACTGGCAACCACCTGGCAACCTCCAGCAACCTCCTTTTTCCCCAGACGTCGCCAGAGGAGTCGGCGACTGGTGTCGAGGCCCGTGTGACTGCGTAAAGACACGCATGCATGTTTGTTGAGAACAAACAAATACTGAGCAGAGCTCATAGGTCAAAGGTAATTCAGCCCTCTGTGATAATACTGATGACAAATGTTTCAAATTCACTAAATCTGTGCTGCTGCTTTTTTAAAGTTACAATGTTTGGGTGCTTTTTCAAAAAGGGTGACTTCAAGAGAAAAAAAATAAGCTTTCATCCCCTGTTCCACTGTTATGAGCTGTGCCCAAGCTCCCACACATCCCACAATCCCATGTAGGCAAGACACACACACACACACACACACACACACACAAAAGGAGCCTTTTTGCAATGAGTGTTGGAGGCCGGTGGCACACACATTCACATACACACAGATGTAAGTTCTGCCTGAAGCTGGGCATCTGTCACTGGCCATCAGAGAGAGAGCTTTCCTTCACTAACACAGACACAGACACACACAGACACACACACACTCTTTGTCTCAATGTTACAAGCATGCTAACAGACACAAATGTGCAGCAGATAGAAAACTGAAAACAGCCCGGATGCCAAATGTTCCGCAACTTTCTGCCTTTGACTTCCAGTAAAATATGATTTGCTGCTCGGGAACAGATGAGGAGGACAACAAGCTTATCACTGAGATGATCTCTGAGCAAAAATATTCACTAATTTCTTCCTGAATCAAGTTCAAGACTACATAATCTGCAACATACTGACATTTTATGACAAAGGGCCAATATAAAAGCAACAATGCAGCATTGTTTGCATTGTATTCAGTGAACAGGATGTTCCACAGGGAGCCTTCACCTTTGAGATTTTAAGGATTTTCTTTGGATTTATTTGCATACCTGATAACACATCAGTCAGTGTTTTTTGAAGGACTGGTTGGACCTCCACATGTAGCTGCAAGCTGAGGATGCCACTGCTCCTGGCTTAGACTTTACAAGCTGCAGTCAGAGCAAACTATGACAGATCAGCTAGATTTAGCAAAAGCCTTCGCTATTAACCTACAAAACAATGATTATCGTATGTTTGCATGAGCTAATAGATTTGTGAGCCTTAAACTAACAACACGACCCGATAACATCCGTGATTCGTGTCTCCTTCGTCCTCGCGTTCACCTCTGCAGATGTTAAAACTTGCTGCTGGTGAGTGACGCTGGGTGTTTCCCACGCTTCACCTCCAACACTTTTCCTCCTCGGTCTGCGGGAGGAAGTGATCTAGGTGACACCTCCAGGCAAAACACAGAAGGTGTTAATTCATTTATCTTGGCTCTTTTTACTGTCAAAACAAATGCCTCTGCAGCATGGGATGACATTCCTCTGTGCTTTTGTCTGCATTAACATGCTCACATGCTAAATGCACACTTGGGATGCTACACAAAACGTGCCGTTAATCCCTAATCACAAACATACTTTATGATGTTCATCCATCCGTGTCTGATGGACGAACTGTCACTCCACCTTCCTGGACTGCCTTGTTCTGCTCTGCAGCCTCTGCATCTATCCCAACCTGCTGCAGGTTGTGGTCCGAGTAGGCCTCCAGCCTGAACAGCTCCCCATAGCAGAAGGATTATTATTGGCAGCTGCAGTCCAGGGGTGGCAGGTGAAGCACAGGCTGGGGCTAAATGCTTAGCAGTGACCAAGATTTCAAACAACGGCACGCAAAGTGCATCGATTGCAATGGTGGTACCGTCTCAGTCTAATGAAAAAATTGTAAATAAAAACTGAAAAACGCACCTTGTCAGTTAATGTGCTAAAATACCTGTGCAGCCTGCCTAACGCACCTTAAAGACAAATGCCGGAGCGACCCTGGATGGCAGGTTGGAAACCACCGGGGCAATCAAAGAAGACAGAACAGCACAAACAGTTAGCACTGCTGCCTCACCAGCACGGTGGTTCGAATCCAGCGGCCAGCTGGGCCGTCCTGCGCACGTTCTCCCCCGTGCACGTGCACGAGCACTCCGGCTTCCTCACCACAGTCCAAAGACATGGCTGTGAGTCTCTCTGTGTTAGCCCTGTGATAGGCTGCTCCTGCTGTATGCTGTAACCTGTACCCACACATTTCACACAGTGTGTTACAAAATATCTGCATACAAGACTTCAGAATACGAGAACTCATTTATAACTAAAGCACCGTTCTCTTTAATGAATTATGTCACAGTGTGGTACAGAGAATTAGCTGCTGAGCCGGCACAAACATCCAAATCACAAAGTCTGAATTAATATCGGGGGTTGGGGGCGGGGGGGGGGATGCTCACTCAGTATTCATTCTCACCAACCAGTAGAGATACTTCCACGGTTATTTGCAGTCAGGCTAAAAGCTTCACGACTCACTGTTCGCCTCTGGCTTTGGAGAGGAAAACTCCGTCAGGTTCTGGCTCTGCGATGCTAATTTTCCTCCTAATGGATTTGTGAACACGGGCCAAACCCAGAAACTTGTGTTTGCTCTTGGGGGGGTGGTTTTCTTTGATACACACAGAGACACACATTCAGCTTCCAGTTTATTCTGCAGAATCTGCGCAATTCACAGTCACTGCAATTCAATTCTTTTTCAGTCTACTCGGTGATGATGCATAGAAACCGCCTCTGCTGGGAACTGAGGTGAAAATGTGACGGCACATCATGGACAGGGTGAACGGGAAGGGTCCGCGTTGTCCATCATATAGGCAACTTTTAGAGGTTTCCTTGCCAAAAATGTGATAAACTTCTAAAAACTGTTAAGGCCCTAAAACTTAATAAGACTCTGATGTTCCATGTGTCTTTTTTTTATCTCCACAGAGGAGGTTATGTGCCTGACATGCACCGAGGTCTTCAAGGTCCACTTAATGATTTGTTGGTCGGAATGGACAAAAAGCCTTTTGAAATAAAAACTATGATTCTTACAAGTGTGACGTGCACAGTAAGCATATAGAAAATATCATATAAATATTTAAAATGTGCCACCCTCAGGGGTCATACAAGGCCAAATAAAATGTCTCATCTTTAAAACTCTGCTTAAAATTCTGCTCCCTTTGTTTGTATTGGCAATATTTTGGAAACAATAGTGATATATGACCAATCTAAATATCACATTCTGGTTTGCATCCATCCATCTGATTTTCACTGCACTACAAACTGCACGCATCCTGTTTTCAGTCATTAGAAATGAAAATAAATTCATCCATCTCATGACTATCATACTCATTCTGAAATCCTTAACAGCCCCCAGGGACTTCCAAACAGCCACATTGGGACTCCCATGTTCCCTGTTATCGAGGTCAGAGGTCAGACACCCCCCAAATTTCACAAACCTACTCCTAACTTAACCCATTTCTAGCAAGGATGGCGGCTTATCAACAATTAAATCAAACTCTTAAAGTGATCTTCTTTGCAGATAACATCACTGCAGGGCATCCTCTCCCAGTCATGTGTTTTGCATTCCAACATTAACTTATGTCTTATTTATCTGCTAACGTCAGCAGGGAGGCCGCGACACGCGGCTGTCTGAACTCCAGGCTCTGAGTCCAGCCTAAATGCTGCGGGGCTGACTGTGCAGCCATGTGATCTGCTCACTGCTCCATCAGCAGCAGAGCAGCGTCTGTCTGAAAGCCTCCATCAACAGGTGGATGATTGTGAAGCTTTTCTCTAAAAAGCGAACCGAGCAGGAGCCCCAGCTCAGCGAAATGAGGCTGTTCTGCAGCGTGTATGCAGTCATGTTCAGGTTCAGACACTTTTCTTTTTTTTTTGGCCTCCCCCTTCACCTGCTGTTCAAACACTTCTGTTTGCAAGTGGTAGCCAATCAGAGGAAAGTCCATGGGGGAGGAGCTAAAATGACTTGTCTCAGACTAAAAGGCCCTGTGTGAGATAAATGAGGATTCATTTGAACAGTGAATCATGCAAGCCTACAGCAGCAGAGTTCGAGGGGCTCGCCGACTATCAGCAACGCAGCTTTCAAAATAAAGCGCTTATATGCAGCATTTAACCTGAAAATAAACAGACTGCTGCAGGTTAAACTCACTAAACAAAGAGATGAAGATGATGGGGCGGTACGTCCAGATCAGGGAGCTCTTTTCTTTACAAAACTGTATTTGCACTCGTGGTTCAAATGCATGCAGGAGTGATCTACACAGACACACCCATCCACAGCAGACAGCAGGAAGGAGAAAACTCATCAGCAGGGGGTTGATTAAGACTGCACCCCGTCTGCAGGCCCCTCGCTCACTCATGAGCATGTCTCCTTTATGGACGGAGCTCCAGGAAAAAAAAAAATCTGCTAAGAAATCAAAAGTGGAATATGGGGTTATTACGGCCCGTGAGATTAGTGCTTTTCATTTCAGGATATTTTAAGACCCAGAGTGAAATATCTCTTAATAATGCCGGAGAGGCAGCATTATATTCCTTACATTAGGTTTTCAGGAAGTAAAGTTTATGAAGTCAAAGCTCAGGGCAGAAGTTTAGCTCTTTATTAAGTGAAAACTTTACACCTGTTTGTTATACTGCAGTTTACGGGACTTTGACCTCCCACTTACAAGTATTTCCCAAAAGCTCGGCGCCATCTCTCTACTCCTCCTGCTTTAATTTCCTTTGTTTTTTCCATTCCTGCTTTGCACATTCCTCCTCATAACCATCTTTCTGTTTCTTCTTTCTGTCCTCTTATTCTTTAATAATCTTCCATCCTTTCCCTCCTCCATTTCGTGCAGGAATGCAGTCATATGCTCAGACTCTTCCCTCCAAACACACACACACACACACACACTTTTTTTTCCAAAGAGACGCACACTCTTTGTCGGGGAGGAGCTTGTCTTCACCGTTTACCTCTGATGGAAAAAAAAATAGGTGTAGGCAGAGTCGGTCTGAGAGAGAGCAGATCGAGTGTTCGGTGGTTAAAAGCAGCCTGTGTGTACAACACAGAGTTAATCAGTCCGCTGCTTTCTGTGTCCCAACCTCATGAAACGTTGTGGCTGCGCTGCGATAAAAGAAACTCTGTGTGGACCTACAGAGCTGCCTTTGTTCATCAAGTACAAAGAAACTGAGGAAGTATTTTAGGAGGGTGGAAGAAATATGTTTGAGTGAAACTTCTCCCTGTAACTCGGCTCGTTCTTCGGCTGCACTCGACTCAACTTCTTGCAGGCAGTAAACATTTTCTGCAGCATTGCTGCAAAGACTACGATGTGACTCGCAGAATCTCTTCTGATGGTCACCTCTGAACCAAGCAAGTGCATCACAGGAGTCTGTGGCTAAAAACCAACCTCAGCCTCCCCTCTGATTGGTACAGGAGAAAATCACCTCATCAATTACCTTTACAAAAGCAGTAATTATCCCTCGCCCATCCACCGCCGATCTGCATCATCTAATCAGAGGAAGCTTCCGGTTGTGTAACGACGGTTTAAGCCGCTGCCTTCTTTAAGATCAGCTGCTCTCAGTGAGGCACGGTGTCTGGATCTCGTCCAATAAGCAGCACTAACTGGGTTTCTAGACCAAGTCTTTGGTGACCTGCTGCCAAGATCTGCCGAGAGCCAATCCCTCACCACGCTGGCTTCTGTGTAATCGCTCCATTATGCAATCCTCTATTTTCTCTTTTCCTTTCATTCATTATGCCCTAATTTTTCTCTTAAATCCTTTGTTATGTGTATTCAAACAAGTATTTTTTCTTTCTTTTTCTTTTTTTTTTTTAACGCACGTATGTTTTAATGCACACAGCCTCTCCCACATTAGTGGAAATGGGAGAGTTGGAAGAGTTTTGGGAGTTACAGAGAATGTGGTGGGGGGAGGCACACCTCAGCGGGGTTTCCTCTCGTCAGAAACGCGACCTCTGCGACCCTCCGTCGACCTCCATCACCTCACCGTCTGAGTGCGGGCGGCTCGAGAAGTCGAGCCACAGAGGTGACACCACGATGGCAGGAGCAGAGGAAGAGCAGAGGGAGGACATCCTCGCTCGCTCTCATCGTTCGTTTGGCTTTTGTTTTTTATATTTCAATTATTCAATTTCCTGGCTCCAACTTTCACCTAAAAAATTCATCATAGAACATAACCTAAAACTGTAGAAAATATACATTTACAGACATTTTCACTGCCAAATACTTGCAGGATCAGGATCAGTTATCTAAGTCAGAGAAGAAGTCATGCTGAGTTACCACAGCCATCACCCCTCTTACCTGCTCCCATGACTGTGACTATGTATATGACAGTGTCTGGTGGGTGGAGGTGTGTAGGAGAATGTAAACAAACCTCCCACCACCCCTGCAGAGCCGCGTGGACTCCACGTGCTGCATTTGCATCACATCTCTCTTTGCCTTCCGCTCTCCTGCTAACCTCAAAATTAGGAGTGAGACAGGAGGGCAGAACATACGGACCCTCTCTGAGCCTGCAGCTGAGAGAAAGGGATTATGGGAGGTGTCTCCATGGGGACCAGAGATTTTGTAGGTACCTTGCAGTACAGGAAAGCAGTCAAGAAGTCTACGTCAGTAAGCTTTAACTTCCTCTTCTCTTTTTATTAAGTCAAATTTTGTGAGGTGTTTCTTTTCAGGACATAATTATTAAAAACAAACAATGTTCGCAGCTCCAGGAAAAGTACGTTCACTGCTACTTGGATTTAATTGAGTCCTCTGGAGGTAAGACTGGCTCAGACGCTCTGCGACGGTACCAAGAGGAGCTGGCAACAGACTGATGCCCAAACTGGCCCAACATGCTGGCCAAAGCTTCAGATGACATGTTTTTCAGAGGCCTGGCAACAGCAATGACAACATACAGTAGCACTGGTGGTGACCTAATTCACAGGCCAACCTCCATCCCCAAAGGGCCAAACTGGAGTATGCAGAACAATAAGATGCACACACACACACACACACACACACTCCACAGTACAGCTCCATGTCTAATTTAGATGGCAGAAAAATGTCACACAAAGCGGGATGAACGTCAGACAAAGTCACTTCTGATCCATTCAGAGATGCTGATTTTTCCGAAGTGGATCCGACTCCAGGAGCAAGACAAGGATCCAAATAAGGAAGTCTTTTTTGGTTGGCATCGACGGCTCCACCACAGCATCTGACAGCAAAATAGCCGGTCTGCAAATAAGGTTAATATACGCTAATTCTTCTGTTGTGGAAAAGAATACGGCCAACATAATTTTTCATTATAAAAACAATTTTATTATCGCTGAATTCCTCAAATATAGAAACCAGCTTTACTGATTCTGTTGTTCTGAAATGTGCAAATATAATATGCCAGGTTTTTCTCACATGCAGCCTTTCACTATCATAAATAACAGAATTTATAAACAATGTTGTCAAAGTATCAGAGACCTTTGCATATTCTTTGGCTTATAAACTGTGTGACCAACAAGTATTTCTTGCCCAATGGCTCAGTCACAGGAGAATAAAAACAGGATGCAACCTCCTTGCAGCTAGGAAAAGAAAGGTTAGTGGCCGCCTGGTGAGTACACTGGAATTTTTTTTGCGGTCTGAAAACACCTGCAGGTAGTCGCAGCGACCACTCTCAATCACAAGGTGACTGCACGGATCGCCTGGTTGAAGCGACCGGCTTCTAAACGCAGACAGCTCGTCTGCAGCGTATCACTTTGTACTCGGGGACTCGACCCAACCGGCTGTATTCTGGTTACATTCTTAGAATAAAGGAGCAAGGTTGCCCAAGTGCTTGTCAGTCAATTTGCAGTTAAACTGCTGTCTTGCAGCAACCCTCGCTGTTTGCGGAGGAATTTCTGAATGTCTGTTTCAGGTTCTGTCTGGACTCTTAATGTAAGAAGTTGATGTGAATTTCTGTCTATGTAGACGGCCACAGATTTGCGATTTTCACCAATTAAAAAAAATCACACTTAACGGCCACATTACACCCACACACTCAATCGCAAACCGACAGCAGACTGATTCCATCTTCTTGGTATTTTATTGGCGTCCTGACACACCGATGTTACTGTGAACACGACAACTGACTGCGAGTGGTTGCAACTTTCACAGGCAAAGACGTCGCAACATGGTCGCAGTAATTCTGAGCATGCTGTGGTCTCCAGACACTATTTTCCTTAATGTGATTTTAGCAAAAAGCAAACCTAACCTTAAAGCGGTAGACACAAGAGTCATAGTGGGCATTTGCAAACACAATCAGTGTACCTAAATTTAAATGATTCCATTAGTACACTTCCATGAAGCACAGTGTGCATTATGCACACTACATTTTTGCCTTGGTAATGCAGGATTTTTAACAGAGGAGCAATCAAACAAAGCAAGTTGTGCACTTATCAGACAGGCCAGTAATCTTGGACAATTTTCTTAAAAGCCTGTATTGGAGACATAAAAAATAATGTCTAAACAGCTCTTTTTAAATCGTTTGATCCCTCTGTGTAGTAAAAAGGCAACAGAGAGTTCAATGCATGGCACCGCACGGCCATTAATCAACTTCCATTTCCAGCACTGGTGCTGAAGACTCGAACTGGTTTAACCAACAAACAAATCCCAGGTATGACCAAAACCTCAAACACCTGAGGTGCTTCATCAAAGTCACCCTTTGTCTTCCCGCAGTGTGGCAACAAATTTCCTTGAAGTCACCAACACAACTGACACTTTGAGACCAATAAATTACAGATTTTTATATCAGCAACATATGGTACAAGGGCACCAGGAAGTCACATTCAGTACCAAAAGGACAGCATGGGACGCACAGCAGACCACGCGTGATTCGATGAGGGCCCTGACTTCCATCCAAACCCTCAGTGACCATCTGCTCGGGAGTTTATTCCACACTGGAACGAAGGAAGGGCAGAAGACTGGAGAGGCAAGGTTTCACTACATGAGACAAAGCGCTTTTGCAGATTCTTGCCTGTGAAAACCTACAGTTTCTGCCATTTGGATGGTACATGCCTGAAAAATGCAGAGCAGAGAGACACAGCCTGCTGTGTCAGGAACATTAAATATTTAGCTTAACTACTAGATTAAGAAGTGCCTTGAAATTAATTGGATTGCAAAATCTATTAATGCAGGAAAAAAATCTGGGAAGGGAGGAAAAACCATCTTACAGCTTTTCTCTCTTTCCTTTAAATAAAGAGAATACTCTACTCCGTTCGGCTCCGGTCGACTCTACTCGGTTTTGATCATTTTCCATTACGCTACAGCAAGGCGGCCCAAAAGTCCCGTGACGTCATCTGTGTGCAACACAAACACAAACCGTTAGCTCCACCCGGATCCCCCTGGATTCTGCCTTGAGCCACCGAGCACAAAAACACCCGCACCTCGTCGTTGGACCGCGGTGTCGGTTTGCGGGGAGCCATTTCCCTCTTTGCCGGGTTTCACTCACTGGCCAATCGTTGGCATGCAGTCTGCTGATGTCACGTTTTTTCGGCTCGGCTCGGCTCGGCTGGATCCCGGCTGAGTAGGTAGTAAAAAAAGTACCAGCTGCTACCAACTAATGGAAAACCCTAAAACTGAGTGGAGTTGAGCCAAGTAGGCGCTAGTGGGAAAGAGGCTAAAGGCTGATTATAGTCCAAGGTCATCCTGAAACACTAAATGAAATGTGACATTCATGCTAAGCTCCTCTATAACAAAATAATCTTTCCAACCATTCTTTTATCATCCTGATTCTGATGTCATAGGTTAGTACCGTTTACTTGTCCTTAACTGCTTTGCTTGTGTTAGCTTAATTCATGCTCTAAATTATGACTGCGAGGCCCATAAGTACAATTTTAAATCAGAATTTTTATTTTTTGTATTTGCTGTATGGGTCACTCAAAGTCTCACACGGCCCGTCTTCATCTTCAAACCTCTTACAGCAGGTGCGCAGTTTTTGTCCAGCACCATGTTCAGCGTGCGCTTCCTCCTCTCCGGCGTGTGACCGGACTGAAACGGTTTAATCCTCTCATCTGTGCCTGGCAGCTCAGGACATCCTGGATTTACACAATGCCTCCTGTGTGTGTGTGTGTGTGTGTGTGTGTGTGTACACACACCCTCCTGTATGCCCTGTAGTACCAGCAAGTTTACGCATCACTGATGTTTTTTTTTTTAAGTGTCTACTTCCACCAAATATAAATGCGTAAAATGTATTTTTTTTACATATATTATACAGCGACAAAATCTCCACTGATTAGTTCATAAATAAAATATATGAGCTCCAGCCCCATCCTCCAAACTCCATTCCTACAGTTTGTTTTTGTGTTTTCACATTATGTTTGACATGTGTATAAAAAGCAGTTTTTAAAACAGCATTCAGGTGAAAATACATATCCTAATGCGCTCTTCATGTCTGATTGCATTTACATAAAGTTTACTAGTCTACAAACCACGTTCACACACACACACACACACACACAACAATGATGGATCCACACTCGGGGCAGTTTTCCATTGGGTCTCCTCCAAAGTCATCTCAAAAAGCCTTCCAATCGGTAACCGAACCGCTCGACCCTCTGAGCCACATCCCGACAAAAGTCTACCAAAAGATTTCCACGACAAAAATCGGAAACTTAAATGTTACCTGCCGATGCTCCATGAAACATCTCTTTCTTCATTCGGTGCAACAGTGACGCAAGCTTCAGGCTTTTCTAAGTAGGTTCATTTCCTCTGGCTTCCTTCCTTTATGCAGTATTCTCCTCTTCCTCACTTTCACTCTTATTGTGGCAGCAACCAAGCATCCAATTTTTAGTCCTACGGAAGGTTTTCACAGTAAGTTTTAACACTCTCAGTAACAAAGAAAACCCCCGAACGAACATTTAAAATCGCCGGTCTCGAGATGCTGGAGAGACAAACATGCAAACAGTGAGTCAGCTTCATCCGAGTTTCCCTGAAGGAAATCTAAAGACCCACACGAACTGCATTTCGTATAATTTGGCTCCGTGATGACATCACTCGTGATGATAACGTCAGTTGTGTTTTATCAAAGACAATTACACGTTCGGCTCTGCGGGAGGAACGTGTTAACGAGCGGCTAAATTGCAGTTTGTTTGTTTTTTTCATGTTTATTGCTAAAAAAAAAAAAAAAAAAAAGGTAAGATGCCGTTTAATCTGATTTAATTTGACCAGCAAATTAGCACCATAGTGTGCAAGTGATAAAAATCATTCAACAGGAAAAACACTCAGCAGAGGTCGACCGTTCGCGCTGAAGCGGTAAGCTAACAGACCAACAGACTGTCAGCTGTACAGTTTTACTCATTTCTGTAACTACACGGCTTCTACAGTTTCCTTCAGCTGAACACTTTAAAAACCAGACGGGCCGAGCTCCTAATTTTAAAGATAGTGATCCAGAGTCACTAAAACCTGAAGAGGCCTTTCTTTGGCCACGCTTCACCGCTTCTAAGTAGTTTCTTGGATCTTGAATCGGATCTTGGACTTTAACAGAACTCCCAAACACTGGATGGCATTGATTATTTGATTGATTATTTCTTGCTTTATTGTGTCCGTTATGACGATATTTGTGTTGGTTACTTTTGGCTGTTGTTTGGCTCAATAACTTGTGTCATGTGACAGCCCAGATAGCAGGACTGTTGGCCCCAGATCTGGAGTTTTCTGCTGGCCCTATCTGGCCTCGACTCAGGTCAGCCATGGGTCCACCTTATATGGGCCAAATGTCAGATGTGTGGTGGCATCTGTGTGACCTCTTCTCTGTACAATGCTCGTCACAACACACGTAAAGTCCAACTCACAACTGGCTCAGGGCCACTTCTTGTGACCACAACATTTGCCAGACACGACTGAGCTTTAAGTGCCATAAATGAAGCCCAGAACTGGCTTAAATGTGCCTGCTATCATCTTGGAGTGAAGTTGACTGGTCGTGGGCAATAAACCAGTCAAGTTAATGAACAACAACAAAGCGCACCTTTGTAATAATGACAAACTGTAGGACTACAGCCGTACCTGATCTGGTCTGATCATTTCCTTTTGGTCAAACATTCAGCCAAATGTTGGTTCATTACTAACAGATGCTGCAGAAATCAGGCGATTGAGTACTGGTTGAGTACTACATTAACCTGCAGCTGTGTTTGCAAATGTTTTAGTGGTTTTCTTAAAATAAAATAAAAAAGTCAGAATTCTTACGTTTGTCTTCTGTTTTCTTTATTATCTTTGGGTTTTCAGTCAGACTACAAATATATCTGAAGATGCAGTGATCATTGGCATATTTATGGAGAAAAAAAAAAGAGTTTTAGTGCCAGATTAAACAGTGAAGACAAAAAAAAAAAGTGACATTACAGTTGTGGCCAAAAGTTTGAGTATTGGTTTCCACAAAGTTTGCTGCTTCAGTATTTTTAGATCTGTCAGATCTTCCTCTGATATACTGAAGTATAATGACAAGCATCTCATAAGTTTCAAAGGCTTTTATTGATGATTACATTAAGTTTATGCAAAGTGTCAATATTTGCAGTGTTGACCCTTCCTTTTCAAGGCCTCTGCACTTCGCCCTGGCCTGCTGTCAATCAAATTCTGAGCAAAATCCTGACCTCTCCCTGATTTAGGTGTAATCGTACTAGCAGCAATATCTCCGCCTGCGACGCCCTTTTTATGGAAAGCAATGACGACTGCAGGTGTTTCCTTGCAGGTACGGAATGAACTCCAGCCTTGTCCCCGTCAGTGCTCTTACCTGTGTTAACCTGAGTATCACTGACATGATGTCAGCAGGTACTTTTGTGGCAGGGCTGAAATAAAGTAGAAATGGGTTTGGGGGGGGGGCTTTAGTTCATCTGCTCACTCTTCATAACATTCAGGAGTAAAAGCAAAGTGCCATCATAAAAACTGAAGCAGCAAACGCCACGACGGCACGTGTTTTGAACCTATAAAGTCAGATGAATGCTGAGTTATATTATTGTGTCTACTTTATGGAATTTCACTTATTTGTTTGCATTTCATACACACACACACACACCATTTTTCCACATGGGAAATTTCAGGAAATTTCACTTTCTGCACCAAACACGTCTGTGCCAGTTCTGATCAACTGATAAGACATTCGACTCCTACCAATGAGCAAGTACCTCTATATACCTGTAACCACCTGAGCACACGCACACACATATTCACATAGTTAACACACAGCATCTCACGCCCCACGCCTACAAACTGTTTAGTCTGGGAGATAAAAAAAAAGAAAAAAAAAAGTACAAGCTGGGCTGAACACGATGTTAATAACCCTGAAGCAGAGACTGGGAGCGATTATCTGGATGAGACACTATCAGACTGAAACACGGCCGTTGTGGCTAGATAAAATAAAAAACACACAAAGCTCCCACCATGCACGGCTCACGCTCAGCCAGCCTCTTAGATAACACAACGCTGGGCAGAAGCAGACGCTCGTTACTCGAGCGGAGCCACGAGGAGGCCGCAGCATCCTGTAACTCAGAGATCGTACCTTTGACCTCTTTTGGCACAAGCTGGATGACTGCTGACATTTTTTTAAACATCTGGATGAAAGATACCGCTTCACTCTGAAATACAGGCGCACGATTAAAGTTAACCAATGTGACAAAAAACTCATTAGATATTGTAACAATTTTGATCAAGCCTGACGGCCAATGAAGGCCACATATTTACTGTATTGCCATATATGGTGTATGTTACACACTGATATGAACACTTAATGTAGAAACAGACACTTGGAGTAATTTAGAAATGGTGTGATTATTTAGTTTGTACAACAGAGCGACATCATCAGGATCATTCGGTCTCTACGAGGTTCATTATTTACACCAAGCTGGCAATTCGAGCCAAAAACTGCAGCTCCTTGAATGACCACTCGGAGCTGACTGAGGAGAGTCGGTCCCCACAGACTTGCTTCTCTGCAGCTTATTTCTCCTTTCTAACCACATCCAGCACATCCAGCAGTGCTGTAAGGTGAACTCATTTATAACTCCCCCATTTATATTTTTCTACAAGCTTAACATTATGACTTACTGAATCACGGCAGCTTTGAGTCACAGGTTGATGGCAATTAGGAAACTGGACTTTTTAACCATGTCTGCGTCTTTGAAACACTTTTCACGCAATCATCTTCTTTTCTTCTTCCAGCCGCGACCACCACAGCGGATCACCTGCCTCCTTCTCACCCCTAACATCCTCCTCCGTCACACCCACCCTCTGCACGTCCCCCACAGCAACCATGAATCTCCTCTGTGGTCTTCCTTTTTTCCTCCTGTCTGGCAGCTCCACATTCAACATCCTTTACCCACCGCATCCACTCTCCCTCCTCTGCACACGTCCAAACCATCTCAGCCTCTCTAACTTGGTCCCCAAACCGCTCGTCCTGAGCTGTGCCTCTGATTTACTCATTTCTAATTTTGTCCATCCTGGTCACTCCAAATGAAAATCTTCAACTCCGCCACCTCCGGCTTGCTCTACATTAATGACACTTGCAGCTCATTCAAGAAGTCTGGGCTACTACTTTATCAGAATCTACTAAATGTGAGGAAAGAGGTTTTCCTCATTTACGTCTGTTTAAATTTACTTCAATGTAAAGCCTCACGCAGAGAGCCTTGGTTAGGAAACCAGAGGCATGTCTGCAACATATGTTAGAATAATAGTGGCTGAAAGCTGAAAGTCAGCGCCCATTAGGCGTTTTTACAGACAACAACAAGCAATCCTGCCCACAGCACAGCGGAGCCCCAGAAAGCCGAAGATGCTCTGTACCAGCAGAAACCCACGTTCAGAGGTTTTTGACTGCTTTCAACTGAGAATCCACAGAGCCGCAGCTACTGACACGTGTTTATGTTTTCCTGACAGGCAAACGCTTGTGGTCATGGGAATAATGGCTGTCCTTTCTCAAAAGGGAAAAGTAATCGTTTCTGGTGATGCATAACTTCTCTGAGAGTCATCAGGCCAAAGTCTACTGTTGAGGCAGCAGCTCATTAAAGAAAAAAAGAATAGCATGAATATTACTGTCAATGGATCAGGACAGAAGACACCATCAAACTTCACCCGTCTGACAAATGTTTCCAGATCACAAATGACTCTTCCATCTTTATGCATTCAGTACTGAGACCGGTCCGGGACTTGTTTGTGTAATTTCAACACAAAGACAGCGCGCAAGGTGAAGCTGCAAATTTACACCAAAAAGACAAAAAGCAACTAACCTTTCAGCTGCTCAAACTGTGATCTTTTTGCATGATATGCATCGACACATATACAGACAGCTCAGCCAAGTTTTACCCACAGCTGTAAAAATGTGCAAAAAGAAAACAGAACCTCTCCCGTGTTTGTGCTCAGCAGCGCCTGCAGCCGTCCTCATTTAAGGCTTTAGCTGCTGCAGGAAAATAAGTGTTGTTTTCCAGCACCGAAAGCAACCAGGAGTAATGAGGTCAAAGGTCGAAGCCGGAGACCTGCGATGACAGACGCAGCAGAACGCTGTAAGCACAGCCTGACGAGCTGGATCTCCACACAGCTTTCTTAGGGTGACCTAATGCTTTAAAGTTCACGGCCCATATCATATTTAGAGCCAGTATTGTGTAACTTTCAAAGCATGTCTTTTATTGGCTTGAGCCAATCCTATTCACTGCCAAATGACAATCTGAGGTAATATTTGCCATTTGGTGGATGCATTTATCCAAACCTTCCTACAGAGTTTTGTGGGTTAAGTCTCCGATCCTGGAAAGCACCGCAGGGCTTAATAAGCACTTTCACAGCTTCTCTCACTGACTCGAAGCTCCCGGAGTGCCTGGTCATTTTGGGAAACCAACCAAAGGCGTCTGTCTAATGTAAGACACTGCTCACTCTTCAGTGCAATGGCTCATTTGAAGCAGCGCAGAGAAATCAGACCGTTGAGGATTACACAACGCCGTTGGAGTGAGGGGGAGGTCATTTGATGCAGCTGATGAGCAAATTAGGGGCGCGGGTGAGCTCCAGTTTGCTAAAGGGGGATATGGAGAGCCGTTTTGTTTTTAGCCTGAAAGGAGCGAATGATGAAATCCCCCGTTCTTCCTTCCTGTGGAAAGAGAGAAAATCAGCTCGGATTTTGAGCAGAACGTCGGATGTGAGCGGGAAGCTTTTGCCGCTGAGCGTTTGTGAAGGAGGAAGGACGTCCACGAATCATCACGACCCAGTTAGCTGGACTTAGATAATCACTTCAACGCTCTCTAGGAAACACACCGACACCTCCACCCCACCCGACACACACACACACACACACTCACACACTTTCCTGTACACTTAGAGAGGCCCTGAGCACGTTAACAGACGACAGGTCAAAAAGGCCTCCCTCCCTTTCTTTAGGGGTCAAAGGCTGCGCTGAACGGCCATCACTCAGTAAAACTCAGAGCTGCCTATTAACTGCCGCTCAGTTTCCCACTGTGTTACGAATACACAAAGATTTACTTGTGCAGCAGCAAAACCTGCAAAGAGCTTCATCAACTTATGGAAGCCCATTTGTGCCATTTTAATTTACAAAATTGATTTAAAAAAAAAACATTCATGGATTTATAGTAATTTCAATCATTGTAAATTACTTGATTTTGCAGGAAATCTTACACCAACTAATTTTTTATTAATGAATAAACTGTTTAGCAAGCTAAGAGCTTTAAAAAAAAAAGGAATTCATAAAAATGCTGGTTCCAGCTTGATAAAATTCAAGGCAATGTCGCTGAGTTCTGGACGGCAAGGTTACAAAATACAGATTGTATCCATAGACTTTAAATAAAAGATATCCATAGACAAGTCATTTATGAGGCCAATAGGGGACGACGCTTCTGTTTCCAAAAACAAGGGGTCTATGAGAAATTAACACTCCTCGATTTATGACTTCCTTAAACAATTTTCTGATTGGTTTATGATCTCAGTCTCTAGTTACAAACTTTTTTGGCTACTATATGGTGCTCACTTTCAAAATTATGCTCCCATTTTGGGAAAATGGGCATTAGTGCTGTCCTTGATTTAGTGTGTGGATAACTACCGTATGAGCATGCAGCACAGCAGAAATTAGAAAGTAGAAAAACTCCAAAATATAAGTTATGACCTCAAGAAAATGCCAGAGAAAACCAGCATAAATGAGGTTTATCCCTGCACAGATGAAGTGAATTTACCACCAACTGAAGGATTATAATTCAGCCGCATGAGAAAGCAGAATTAGATTAAACACGAGCCACCGCTGAACGTGATCAGAGTTCACAAGACCTAGTTTCTCATTTTTTCTTTTACATCTTCGAGCTTTAATCCAAGGCACCGGAGCAGGCTGAGGCTCAGTGTTTCTGATCATGCTAACGGGACAAACTGAAGGAACGCGGACGCGATGTTGAACTTCCGACCTTTCAGTTACGAGACAGTACTGTCCAAGCACAACACAGCAGATTTAAGCTGAACTGAAAACCGGCAGCTTTTCCACACGACAAATTCCTCCAAAGTCATTTTCATCCAGAGACCGTTTCCCGTTGTTCACACCAGTGTTGATTACACCAAGATAAATTGAGCCCCTTGGTCATGGAGCTCAGCCAAGAGCATAAAAATGCAAATCAGGTGCATTCTCTGTTCAAAAACCATCGAGGGTAAAAGGTGTCGGTGCTTTTCTGCATGTGGGATTTGAAAATTACCTTAAAATAAAAAATTTCACAAGGAAGGGAAACGGGGGGGGGGGGTACATCTGCCAATTCATGAAAATGGAGCCTTAAAATTTTTATTTATGACCGAGGAGGATTATAGAGGCATTACATTACATTCGCATGTTGTAAACTCATCAGCTATCTTCTATAGCTGCCCATCTGCTGACCTCGGGTGGTCATGGAAGCTTCAAATCTTCTGCTTCGATGAAACATGATGACAGCGAGGAAAACACGGCATGACAAATGAGATTAGGAATCAAACAGTTTAAATTTGCACTGATTGATTCTTTAAAACTAGAGGCGAGAACAACTTCAACAGAAACTTTGTGTCCACCTGTTGAACGCAAGTCACTCTGGTTTGGTCTCCACCAGCTGGGCTCCTCAGCAGCTAAAGGTTCTATTCTACAACGTCACCGGAGAGGCGCTGTCACATTAACAGTCAGATCTGCACCTCTCCGTTACAAGCTGAGGTCAGCTGACGGGTGAGGTCACGTGAGGGACAAGGTGACAAAATCCAGGAAATTGTTCTACTGGTACAAGCAGAACCACAGAAAACTACTGAGGTACTCCGTCTGCAGATGTAAGAACATTTTTAATTTATTCTTCGCGCAAACTGGCAGAAAAAAAAACTGTAAATGTATCCATTTACAACTTCATCAGGGTGTGAAAAAAATAAATACGAGCCCCGAACTACAACAGCGACTAGCACAGCTGACCCGTGATAACAAAAGGCAATGTGCAAACAAATTCCTGGTATCCTGGTTGCCTCAATTTCTTTCGGGATCAATAAAGTATCCATCTAAACAAAAAATAGTAATAAAAATAAGTGTTCTGTAAAAACGAGCAAGTCATGAAAGGAAAAAAAATTCAACAATACTGAAGAAAAATCATTTTTGCTTTCCTTTACCGCAGGGAGCTTTCCCTCCTCCCTAACGCCCTCACTGTTCAGTTCAGTTCAGCTCGAACCGAGGTTAATAAAAACAGAGGGAGGGAGGGAGCCTTCGGGTCTACAAGATCTTTCTAGATGAAGTAAAACTCAAAGTTTCCACAGGTGAGCCCGTAGAAGGATTACTACCGGTTACCTGCAGCTGCCTTTAAAGCTATCGTGATTACTTTTGTCTATTAGCAAAACTAAGGGTTAAGAATAGAATAAGCGAAGCTCCATCACCAACATGAATCTACATGATAAGCAAGCATTACCTGTTTTGCTCTGTATGAAACATCACGGATGCGTCGCAGTGTTAATGCCGTTGAGCAATGCAGCTACACACAGTTAAGGAGCCATTGGTGATCAGCACCTGGCTGCCTCGGTGAGGTTTCCCTGCACAGTGTGAGTGAGGGATGCTTTCTGTTTGTCATGCACGGAGGCAGTTTTATTTACATATGTAAAAAGACACCATCTGGAGCGCTGTAAACCTCCAGCGCCCTGCCGAGCCACACTTGGCTGAGCTCCAGACTCCCAACAGTCGGGTCCGGGGTCGGATCCCATCATTTAGAGATGGAGCGACATGGTTTGTATACAAAGGGGGAGGCAGAGGTCGAAGTGCTCCACTTGTTCCTCCACTGTCATTTTGAGAAGAGACTGAAAGTCTCTTTCTGGGGAGTGCAAGCCAAGACTGGACTTTTTTGGGCAGATGTGCCGCCAGCAGCTCCTCGCTGAACGTTTGTTTTTGGGCCACGGGTAAGAGAGTTGCGTAATTTTGACTCTGCGTTCCTTCTCCAGTTTACTGAAGGAAGGGTAATCAGTTTACGCAGTTCATTTACATTCTGGTGCTGCAGGATGTTATCTGTGTTTAGTTGCGAGTGTGGTCTCCTGCAGGTTCCTGTCACAGTGTTTGCAGAGTGGCTTCAAAGATCTCCAAGCTTTCAAGGAGGGAGAGGTGAGAGTCTTTGTGTATCTTTGGTTTCACGGTGGTGTGTGTTGCAGCGGCCACTCTCAAACTTTCCACGACAGTCGCTGCTGTGCAGATCCCTCCGGCTGTTTCAAGTCTCTTGGAATTCAAGACAATTCGAGCTTCTCTGGAAACATCTGGTGCTGTTCAAGATTTGTTTTTTTCCATTTAATTTCTGCAGATTTGCAGGCCGGCCACACCGCTGCCTGACCTGCTACAATAGTCTTTTTCATGCACAGTGTGGGAGTGCGGCGTTGTTTTGGAAGGCGCTCAGTGAAACGTTGTCCACGTGTTACTGCAACTAATCTGCCAGGCAGCTTTTCCTGGCAGGCTCTTCGCATCTGTGCTGCTCAAAAGTTTATCACCCCGACATACCGAGAGACAAACGAGCAGCCAAACGTCGGGCCTGAGCTCCAGCAGGCCGTGCCATTGTTGACGTTCACTGCACAATGCGTCTCTATCCGTCCTCTCCTCTTAAAAGCCGAGAGCACTCTAATCTCAGAAGTGGTTCAAACCAGTTGGGGGAATGTCTTCATGGATGAGGGTAATTTTAGGCAGATTCCTGGGATAAGAGGAAGAGGGGTTTTTTTTCCAGATTGTGAAACAGATGGAATTCATCACTTCTACTTTTTCTATGCCGCCTCCTGTGACCAACAGAGCTGACTGCTAAAATCTATATCACCGCTTTAGCTTGACCTTTGCACCGTGGCAGCAGGTAACTCCACAGACCTCTGCCATATGGGCTTGTCAGTGCACTAAAGAGTTAGGATTTTACAAGCCATCAGCTAAAAATAAGGAGAATATTTGTATCTGCTCTGGGAGCTGATGGGGCTCGTGATCAAACGGGTTTCTGCAGCTGAAGGCCAGTTAGATTTCACACATCTTAAGTTTCCTAAAATGACATTTAAGACCAACTCTGCAATAACTGAAGACACCGATGGTTTGGACTCCTGTGCTTCAATGACGGCTCTGGTCAAAGGTTACAACAAATCCTTGCTGGTGTCCAAAAAGGTCATTTGTGCGAACTTGTTGGAAATATATGCACACCTGTGGGAATGCCAACACAGGAGACATTTAATTAAATCATTTTATAAAGATGTTTCTGAATTTATTAAATTGCAAAGTTGGAACTTAAAAACTATGAAATCCTACTTCCTGTGTCTAAGCACTGAGAAAACATCTGACAGGTCTATTTAGGACAACCCAACACCAACTATGGCCTCATATTTAGATATGAAATCAACCCTGATCAATATCAGTGACCAGATCACATTTATGTCCTCTGGGAAAGGTCCAACATTCAGGATGCAAAAGTCCTGTCAATGAATATGGTAAATAAATACTGCCACCAACACCAAGAATATTTTATTGCATAACTTACTGACAAATGAGTCGCCCTTTACAGTCACCAAATGTTTGTGACTCTCAGAGGTCCAGGACAGAGCTTCGGGAAGTCTCGGTAGCCCGACACACAGCTCCAAATCAATGTTAATGTTGCTTTGCACCTTCTGGATGTCCAGATGTGGAGTTCCAGCTGAGAAAGGTCTGAATGGCTATTTTTCATGGTTTGTGGGAGTCTCTGAGTCTAGCAGCCATCAAATCCAAGGCAAGAGTCTAGTTGATAAGTTGATTGACGCATGAAGCTCCTGCCAATGACACCAAACATTCTGAAACCTCCTTCCAGCTTTTCCTAATTTTTCAACTTCTGTGTAAAACTGCTGTCATTTTTTTTTTTTTTTTTTGGCTAGAGGCATCATTCTTAATGTGGCTTCTCCCTGCTCCACCTCTCCAGGCTAAATAACAGAAAGAAATGTTTTACAAAGAACCACCGGAAGATCACATCCTCTGAAATGATCCTAAATTTGGCTCAACAGATTTCTTAAAACTTTAATACCTTAATGAGAGGTGGGATAACTGTATAATTTAGACCATCAACTGCTTATTTACCTCTTATAACATATTTATCTGAAGGCATTCTACAGTCTCGCTGTTTCTATGTGGACAGCACCAACTGTGTTGGCGTCTCGCTCAGGCCTCACCAGCTGTTTGTTATAGTAACCAAAAGCATAAAGCCACAAAATATAATTCCCAAGATCACAAGGAACCCTCTCCTGCCACAGCCAAGCCCGTTTTCATACTAGAACTCCATCAAAGACCTTTTTTTTTTTTTTTTTTTTAACATTAGGTCCTCTGTAAGGAATGCCGGCCGGCAGCGGGTGAGTCACAGGCCAGCCGTGTTTGAAGAGGGAGTGTTTCCACACAGACGCACTGAAAAGCGTTCACAGGACAGAGGGGCATGAAAGACGAGCATACCTCTCTGACAGAAACTAGCTGACAAAGATACCGTGCTCGCCTGCGGAGAGGAACGTGCTGAAGCAGTCGGGAGGAGGGAAATGCCAAACACAGAGCCTCTATTCATCGGGTCGTGCTACACAGTGAGGGGGTGGCTTTAGATTCGGTTTCATTTAATTGCAAAAACAATTCGAAACAGAGGAATAAAAGAGGCTGTGCAGGTGCAGTGAAGGACACCTTCGGGATGGACTCATGACAAAAATGTGCTTATATGTGATGGGGGCAAAGCATCATCAATGACTATTTCTTCATCCATGCAGGAGAAAGACCCCATCCAGGACTGATTTACTACCACATCTCGTTCAGCTCTGGAGAGGACCTCACCCCGCCCGTGATTTGATGGACTTCACCTCCATCATTGTGAACTGCAGCTGGCATTGGATCTGCTCTGGAGATCCAATGCCAGCTGGAAGAGCACTCGAACCAGAGGCTTGAGAACTGGTTACAGAGCAAAACAAGGAGATACTGTCAAGTTCAAGACACTGGAGATGGGAAAAGTCCAAACAGGCAAGCTGGTAGGGAAAACAGGAGATGGAAAGGGCTGGGGTTAGCTGGTTAGCGGCAACAAAACCTTCAAAATAAGAGAGGGGGAGTTGACTACCACAAAATTATTCATGGATAGTCTGTGGCCGTTAAAAAAAATAAAAATGCTAAAATGAGCCACCAAACATACCTGGGCAGCCGATCCAAGTTAAAGCATGGTTCAGACTAACCCTGACCCTCACCTAATTTTTCTTACATCCATGTCGAGGAAACAGGCTGTAAGAGCAGAAAGCACTGACCACACCCATCTTTTTATTTCGATGATTATATCTTGCACTGTTGATCTCACACTGACAAATATCTTTCCACCAACAGACACATTAGCAAACATAGTACAAAAAGGTGCCCTTGTAACAGTAACTGCAGTACAAACACGAGGTAAAAAGCAACACCAGCCACTCGATTACTTGTTGCAATAAAGTATCAGCTGGAACGCTGGAAAGGAAGCCCGTCGAGGACACAAAGCACTAAAAGATGCATAAATAAAAGCGATGAGGATGGAACGGCATCGGTGCCGTTGCCAAGGCTGACAAATTGGAATTCGGCGACCCCTCGGAAAACCACATCAATCACACGGGAGCTCCGTATCTCGATCCTCTGCAGTGAATCTAATGAAGCTGTACTATTTAAATGGATTAAGTGCCTCATTGTCCGACTCAGGCTCACTGCTGTCTGTGCACACAAAAGCCCCAAAGCCTGACTCGGGCAGAGTTCAGCAGCCGACACCACCCCTCCCCTCCCTCACCGGGTGGAGGAACTGTGTCACCCTTGTGATCATTAACTGTGTGCATTGTTCTCTGCAGAGTTCAGACACAGCAGTGCATTTGATAACAAGCCGGGCAAGTTACGGACCTTAATTTAAAACTAGTTTTGAAGAGCAGCGCAGGAGGTGGTGGTGAGAACCCACCGTCAGGGACATGGAAGGGAAAATCCTCATCACGGTCTGAGGTTAGTGGGATCAGCTGGTCAAGGGGTCAAAGCTGAAGCCTTAAAGGCAAAAGGAAAGAGCATGCTTTTCAGTTTCATATAGGTTTCAGAGTGAGAGTGCCCCCCCCAGAGCAGATCCCTCACAGCATGCTGGCTCGGACGACAAGCGGGAAGTGGCAAAGAGGGAAGAAAACAGGCATGAGAGGGCTGAAAGTGCCCGTCTGAGCCGCTTAATGATGCAATCTGGCAGAACACCCCCCCCCTCGCCCTTCCCTTACACACATACACAGAATCTTCCATCACCTCCCCAAAATCCCCCTCCCCACCCTGCCTGCTCAAGCGGTGACATCACCTCCCTGAGAAGCAACATGGCAGAGAACAGTTGCAGAGCTGCGTGCGGTTGTTGGGAATTTTTTCCGACAGCAGTTGCAGTACTCAAAGCAGTGACAGCAGCAGCAGAGATCGGTGACTTCATGTCCTGTAAGTCCCTAATTTTAGCAGAAAATTGGGATGACAAGAATCCAGTTGTTAAAAATCTGGATCTTAATCTTTTGTAATGGAGCTTGTAGATCTTAAACAATCAAACAGCCAGTATACAGGCTTTACCATGTCTGCATTTTTATTGTTCGCTGTTTATATTTCCGGGTGTATGGAAGTGACTAAAGATTCAAAGGTTGCTTCACTATTCAGCAACACAAATGCTAGTTAGTCTAATTGCTTGTATTTTTCTTGCAGGCATTTAACTGTTGCTTCTGAGATGTTTCACAATCACCCACCGCCGGCCAGGGCGGCGCTCCGGTCTCTCTGCGTGCCTGCGACAGGCAGGGTGAAAGTAAAGCAGTGCAGCTCTGCAGCTTTTTCATGTGTAAAAAAAAAAAAAAATTAAATGACTGAAAACACAGGTAACCACGTTCTGCACGCGCACCTAAATGTTAACGTGACCTGACGCCGCGCGTGCTGCGTTACGAGCGATGCAAAGTGCCACGCATTTCTGATTAAAGCTCATCCACTCGGCGCGTTCACATTTGTTCCGTTACTGTTAGGCTAGTCGAACCGTCGCAGAGGAAGTCCAGCTGCTGCCTGCAGCACACGCAGCAGAGCAGCATCGCAGGTGGTGAGCAAACCGGTGCGTCGCGGTAAGCTGCCTTCTAGTTTGGGAAATAAATTGCTGGAAGGTGTAAAGACGAAAACGGACAAAACTTCATATCTGCAAGTTATGCATAATAAGAATCTCCAGAGTGTGCGCACAACTTGCAACACAGCAAAAGGAAGGAGGCACCACCTTGTGCACCTTTAGCAATAGTGCTTTATGCATTATTTTTTTAGTTGAACATTTAATGTAGGCAGATTACTAAATTATCAAATAAAATGACTAAATACTTCTCCAACAAACTACCAGCAATGGGCCCAGGCAGCTGGCATTAGCTGATGTATTTACCTATCAAACCTAGTACGACAGCATATGTATACAAATGGTATAGAGTATTAATGATTCTGTAGAGTCATACCAAAGCACTGCCTGGTGGGGCTAAACACACCCATCACACTGTATTAACCCTGTTCGTTGTCACCCAGTTATTGAGTGGACGCCATTTTTCTATTTTAAGTAACAGTGTCCTTGATCTTGACCCCAGTGACCCCATATACAATCCCAACCAATAGCGCCCATGAAGTTTGGTAAGCGTAACCCAAACAATTCTCAAGATACTGAGGGGACACTTCAGTGGATGCCGCCTGGATGCCCGGACGCACCGTGGGTGTTCGCATGAAATTAAAGAAAATTAAATTAAGAAAAAGTCTTTCACATATTTTCTGTAAGCTGGTTGAAGCGTCTTAACACAACAGCCCGCTGCACAAGAACACAAGATAAAATTATTGACCTATAACTCAGTAAAATCAAAAACAGTTTTTTCCAGCTCTGCGTATTTATGTTCAGAACAAACAATTCATGTAGTATTTGTGTGGTAATGATGCGTGCAGTCCTGCAGTCATAAGCTGCCTTAGAAGACAGATGGGGAGTTTAACTGATCTCACTGGGGCAGAGAGTAAACGCTCCCGCTCAGTCTGACAGGATTAACCCTGCACGGAGCTCATCGGGCCCGGAGTCAGGATCCCGTTGGTCAGAGAAGGAAGCGGGCATTTCTGCATGCGGTATAAATGGCTTAATTCACAGACAAGAGAGTCACAAAGATTCTGATCAGCTGAATCGACCCCAGCAAAAAACATGGATGTCAAAACCAGTCAAAACAGCTGATTATTCCCCGGAGTATCCACCAGAAATACGGCAACGGTGCCACATTTAACAGACCGGAACGTACAGAAGACGACATTTAGTTGATTTTAAGATCAGCAGCATTCAACTGAATCTTAATCCCTTTGAATTGATTTTCAGGTCTAATTAGATTCAGCTTTCTGTGGCTCCATATAAAGAAGTCAAAAATACTGGAGGTCCTGATTGCTATCTGAAATTATTAACGTTACGTGAATGAAATGTGAAAACCTTCCATTAGTGCATTATCTCCTTACATTAGTGTCATCTATACTAAATGAAAAGATAAATGCAAAGCGAGCCGTAAGCCTGGAGAGTTTAAAATGGTTTGAGCTGGTTTCTTAAGATTTCTGGAGACAGCCTGTAGCATAGTGCTCCCTTTATCTTCAAAGAAATAATGAATCTCTTGTGAGTCAGAAATGTTTGCTTTATACTTGCGGTTTTGTTTCCCCCACACACACCTTTGTGTTCTAACTTTTTATGATTTTTTTCTATCCCACGCTTTCAGCCAAACAGAAAGAGTGGGCTCTTATGTTTTATATGCAAATACCTTGTTTTGCTGTTTTCTTATTACTGCAGACTTCTTCTAAGTTTGAGTCTTCCCTTTATGTAGGTATATAATGTAGACTTAAGTCATATCAGTGCAAACGTGGGTGGAAATTACAGAGGGGACATAAGCCTCGTACGTATGGCTCACAGCGGTTTGGTCCACCGGATAACTCCTTTACTTTGCAAACCTCAGACAAAGGGTGTGTAAGACATTCTTGCTTACTTTTACCACTTATTAGAAGGAAACAGACTTATGGTTGTAAACAGACTGCAGTTTGTTAGCTCCACTACCTCGCACTTCAGTCGTGTGGTTCAGTGCAGCAGCCATACCGTTATAAGGGAAAGTCACATCTCATTATGTAAAACGATCCAGTATGTCAGCAGCAACACCAAAGTTTAGAGTAAAAAGAACAATTTTCTATTTTTTTTAATTTTTTTTAATGTTTAACAAAACAAATATTTGTCTAATGTTTTCAGACTGGGCGCCTCTGGGATCAGTGCTTTCTTTCAGAACAGCACAAGACTATGGCCCCAGTTACCCAGGCCTACAGACCAGTCAGTGACCCCCCCACCCGCCCCCCCAAAAAAAAGTTTCAATAAAGCTCGGAGAGCAAATAGCGAGTGTTTGCAGACAAGTCAGCGTCGGCCATATAAACTACAGGCAGCCACGGTGCAGCACCCTCAGGCCTGGTGACTGAGCCCTTAGTCATTTGTTATGTTGATGATACACCATTGTATCTCAGCGACCAAATCCTCTAATCACCTCCCTCCTCTGTCCGATGTCAACACTCTGGATAGCATTAAAATCTGGATTCACGTAACCTTTTCAAACTGAACAGCAATAAAACCGAACCCCTTGTTGCGGCTCCGAAGTCGTTACTCTGGAAAGTGCCTGAACTCTGCCTTCGAGTTGATGGTTGCTCTATTTTACCGTCTTCAACAATTTGCAGCCTAGGTGTCACTCCGGACTCTACCCTCCATCTCTTACCACATATCACACTCATCTCTAAATCTGCTTTTTACCAGCTGAGGAACATCTCCAGGCTCCAACGATCACGCTCGAATTCTGCAGCTGAGATCCTCCTTCGTGCCTTCGTTACCCGTTTGTTCTGTTTGGTCTGCCGTCCAAAGTCGTGGAAAAGCTGCAGTATTGTTCAGACCTCAGCTGCCAGAGTTCTCACCACCACCACCACCACCCGCCCCCCCAACACCCTTATGCATCTTCAGTGGCTCCCAGTTAAGCTCTCTATCTCCCATAAAACACTCAATACTCTGCAACAACTCTCATTTACAACTCCAGAAAACAAATCCAGCATAAAGCTGACATGATTGGCCATCTGTCTGATTATATGAAGGAAATGTCATTAGAAAGAATATAAATAATTTAACAGGTTATTTTCGAGCAAAAATGCCAAAAACCTGCTGGCTGCACCTTCAAATGTGAACATTTGCTAGGTCTACAGTTTCTTTTGGGTGGTTAGAAACCATTGTGTTATTTTTAATGCCCACTACACAAAATAATTGACAGAGGAAGTAAATGATCTCTGCCCTGATCAATCATGAAAATAGTCCTTCACTGTGTGGCTCCACTACCACCAGACTAACTTTCCTACTAACCGAGCGTTTGGCAAAACAAGCTGCAGATATGCACGGCATGACATTTTACCCAGAAACCCCCTTTTCTGCACCCCTACACAAAGCCAAAGAATGAGCTGCCAGAAAATGCTTTCATATAAAAAACATGGGCCTGAACTCCAAATAAACACTCCCAAATCTACTACAGCTACACCACAGAGCAGCTCGCATAATCACCGCAGTCTGGGAATTGTTAACTCAGCTCATTAATAGTTGATTCTGGAGGAGAATACAAGTTTTTACGATCAACGCCCTCTTGCTGGAGCCAGTTAGGTGACTGAGGGGGTTCTTTTTTTTTTTTTTTTTTTGTATCAGACGCTGCCGAGCTTTAAAGTCGGGGTCTCGGGTTTGACATTGATCGGACAAGACGCGGGAGGCAGCGCAGATGAAGAAGCTGATTGGGGATCTTCTGATTGCTCTAATGGCAGATGAAGCAGCCGAAGCCGATTACGCCATCCTGATGAATCGCCTGAGCAAGCACAAATGCCATCTCAGCTCAGATAACGCAGAGGAGGAGGGTACACACACACACACACACACAGCGTTCAGTTCTCGTGTTGAGAGCTGTGCTGAAATCTGGAAGGTTAAGCGCTCTGAAACGTTGAGGTGACGACAAAAGATCAGCATTTTATCTCAAAGTTTTTTTATTACTAGAAAGAAAGAACTGCTGGTATGTCGAGCTTTGAAGGCCAGTTCTGCTTTATTTACACGGTGCACTTCTCAATAATGGATCTTTATGATTATTATTATTATTATTACTATTATATTATTCTAAGCAGAACCTGGAACGGCTGTTTTGCCAACTCCATCAGGAGTGGTTTGTTTACATGTTTGAGGCTGTGCGCAGCCTTTGTTTTGTGCTCCTGTTTGAGAGTTCATATATAAAACAAAATATCCACTACAAGAAAAGACTTCACTCGTTATGAGTTTTTAGTGATGACACGGAGAACTGACAGGTCATTAATAGCCACAGGAATGGGCTGAATCAACCAGAAACATCCCAGTCCTCTGAAGCAAAAGTTGTTTTTTTTAGCACCACATTTCTGTCGCACAACTTAGAAACCAACAACAACCCAGCAGAACCCTCTGGAGACATGCCAAAAACTGTAGTTCCTCTAACAGCCACTTGAGGCTGGCTACAGAAGGGAGTGAAGCCCCAGAGACTTGTGTCAAATCATTGGCAGTGGCCCAACTTCAGTCACTAATTTACCCTTTCATAATAACTGTAAACCAATAAAACTGCATTAAGGCTTATGACTGTATTAAGTCATCCCTGATAAAAGGCATTTATGTTTTGTGAGAGGGGATCTATTTTGTTCAGCATTTGGTGGTTCAGAAAGGCACTGAGGAGGAGCGGTTGGAGGCACAGTGATTCAGAGGTCAGCACCGTTGCCTCAGGTCCTGGGTTCGAATCCAGCCGCCAGCTGGGGCCTTTCTGTGTGGAGCTTGCGTTTTCTGCCTGTGCCTGCGTGGGTTCTCTCCGGGTACTTCGGCTTCCCGCCACAGTCTAAAGACATCCATGTTAGACGGACTCACTCTAAACTCGCCATAAGTGTGAAAGTTATCCGACTCTCTGTGTTAGCCCACTGACAACCTGTATATACTCCCCCTCATGCCCTCATGTTGGCCTGAGGGAGAATTAGATACAAACAAAGCAAAGGGATTAACTGGTTAGCATGTTTCAGATATCTCAGCAACAATGTTGAAATGTCACAAACCTTAGTCTGTCACATTCTGCTGATAATTCCAGTTCATTTTTATGTTGTCTTGTGTTGTTCTCCCCACCGTGACAAGCAACAGTCAGCACTGCTAAACTGGGGGGGGGAAGGGAATTTGCCACTTAATTCCACCTCAACACAAGCAAAGCAAATTACCTTCGGCAGTCTCCACGGCCGAATCTGCTTTTCCTGCCAGTTTTCTGACTGGACGTCAACCTGTCGTCTCCCCGCCTGCTGAGAGCTGACAACCCAAAGCAGACTGAAACAAACGCCTGTTCGACCCGCTGACATTTCCAGCCCTCAGATTTGTTGTGCTGCGAGGCTGACAGCGAGGCCAGATGAATATTTATGCGGCCGCCTCCTCCGAGAAGCCCCCCGGCTCTCGGACGTGGATGACAGCCGATGACAAACATGTGGACAGACTGCACAGGAGGAGGTGGAGCCACGCCACTCGCCCCTCACTACTTATCGCTCAACCTCGTGTTTCCATCGAAGTTCTGGGTTCTGTTGTTATTGCAGCGAAGGTGGATGTGTTTGTGCTTTTAAGAGCCGTCACTTCACTACGCTGCTAGTTTAAAAGAACAGCAAGTGCTTCGAGTTGCTTCACCTCATGTGTGCGAGTCTCTCCGTCAGCAAGAGTTTAATAAAGAAGAAGAACAAAGGGCCACTCGGGGGAAGAGGAGAGAGAGCTGCAGCTGGATGATCTGCATTCAGCTAAAAGAAAAAAAATATGTTTGTGGGTAAAGATGACGCTCTGGGGAATCGATATAGCTGCTGTTTGGGAAAGAAAACATCACTTTAATTTTGTTTTTCTTCCTGGAGTGGAAAGTTTTTACATGCTCGCCTGTGCACTGAGTGAGCTTTATGTTTTATAACCCTTCAGGCTTCTGAAACTATGGAGGCAATGAGAAAATAACAACCTCTCTCTTTCCTTTCCTAGAGGAGGATTTCCTCCACTGTAAATTTGCTGTGTTTGCTCAGCTCGACAGGCTGATCATCTCGAGCTCGTGTCACCTCGCTGGATCTGAAGTGTTGCTCGCCGCCGACGGCTCGCCTGAGACTGTTTTTAACAGCAGCCGCGTCTGCAATAAAGAGGCAATTTCAGCGGATATTTCTCCGGCGGGAGTCGAGCGAGGACAGCGGGCAGATTTACATCAAGTGACTGCACGTGCGGAGTCCCGAATCACTGTTCATATCGCTCGAGGGAGCCAACAAAGAGACCAAATATGAATTTATGGCCCTGCTGTGTGACAGAAGCTCTGTGCCACTGAAGCAGAACGAGCCTCCCTCCCATCCCCACAGGCCGGAATCTCCCAGGAAGGAGGAGAGAAAATAACATCTCTATGGCAACTGCCGGTCTAAAGGTGAGATGTTATGTTCCAGGAGGAGGCAATCTGAGCACCGCACAAATACAAATATGTTTATCTTTCATCTCTGAAAAGTTTCACGTATGGTTTTAACTCTGCCTGGCGTCTCACCCCGCAGGGACAGCAGACTGAGCCTTAAATCTAAACACATTTAACATTTGAGAGGGGAAAATGCACTCTCAAAACAAACGTGACGGCAGGGGATACGGTGCAAAACAGGCTTCTGAAATACCGGCAAACAAAAGCAGATTTTATCACGAACAATGAGGTGAAAGCTGCTCGACACCAGCAGGGATGCCGTTTCTGGACGCTCTGTGGGAACAGCCGAATGAAGACAAAATGTAGCCAAAAACCCTGCAGTTCTTCAAACAGCCACTTGAGGCTGCTTCCCAAAGTGAGTCAACCCCCACAGACTCTCAATTTTAAGTATCACACTCAAAAACGTGCTTTCAAGCTTGTGCAAAAATGCCAGTTTCCTCTTCAAATCAGCTGCACGCCGCATGCATTAAACAGCATGTGCATAATGCAGCAGTAAACAGCAGGTATCTGAGTCTGTGCGGTGCAGCCGTCCATACGGATACAGCTTCTAACGTAACACTCCAGCCGGCCATCCAAACATGGTCACTTCAAGCTGCAGTGACTGTAAACACTGTCGTTTCAAAATGGCCCCTTAATTATGCGACATCACAGTGGTTACGTCCATCACTTATATACAGTCTGCTGGGCTCGCTCTGTTTCTCCTAAAATAAATAAGGCATCTTTTAAAAGAGGGGTGGGTGACATTTTTTTCTCCCAGAGGGCTCAGTTTTTGGGCTCGTTTTCTTTTTTGGGTGCGACGGGCCGGATCGAGATGGTCTGTTGGCCAGCTGTTGAAGAGGTTTCAGATTAACGACTCAGCGATCAGAGACGCCAGGTATCAAGTCATCACAGCATAAATGGCCCAATCAGGATACTCGAGTCCACGTAACATCATGTCAACGACGGAACAAGTTCCTGCTGCAGACGTCTCGGCTCAAAACTTCACTGCAGTCATCGAGTACTCCTTCACAGAGGAGGTAAGCTTGCGTGTGCGTGGGGGAGTCTGCTACAATCTCCAGTCCAAAGGTCAGACCACACCTGGTTTTAACCGCCAATAAAAAGACATAATTTGTTGCCGTGGCGCCCATCCATCCCATTTACCCGTCATTACCTGATCTAAACTCGGGTTTGACTTTCTTGCCGGTAACGGCGCGGTTTCAGACTGAATCTGAGACCTTCTACAGCAACTGCAGCGTGTGAATTAATGAGGTTTCCTCCGCGGTCATCAAGGGCTCGTCGCTTTTTTCAGCGCTCATCACAGTCGGACGTTTCTTTGCTTCTCTTGAGATGGAACGCGTGAAATGCAGCCCAGCGAGAGCGGATCGGTTTACAGGCGGAGCAGGAAGAGGCGACCTTTACCGAGAAGAAGTGTTTTTAGTCCATTTACAGCTGCAGCGGAGCGGAGCTCCGTCCCAGCACGTTAGTTCGACTGGACGCACACAGTTTATGTGGAGCTCATCTAATAAAATAGTTAATCAGCAGCCAGCTGTGTGCGTGTTAGGCTGTGTGTGCACTTTGCCGCCTGCTTTCACCTGCTGCCAGGTGTTTCTATTATTGCAACTTTGCTTTTATGATCCGCTCTGCATGTTTTCAGAAGTGTCCAACACAAACAACCCATTTGTCATCACTCTGTATGATCATTCAACCCTATTTCCAAAGCAGCTGTGATGTTTGTAAAATGCAGATTTAAAAAAAAAAAATCCAAACTCCAAGTTTAACTTTTGGCCGGAGAGCTGCGAGACGCTTAAAACAGGCGAGTTAAACGATTGATGATAAAATGTTACGTTTAATGTAATCATCACAGCTCACGGTGTTATATCTGGGGAAAAAATCTGTTTGCAAAAGGCTGAAAAATATTTAAAGGCTGTGAATGCTTTAAAACCAGACTCGGTTCTGTAGCGGAAATCACAGCATTCCCAATAAAGTTCATTCAAAAAGTTCAGAACTGTGCTTTGACCAACCAAATCCTTCAATCATGGATGCTGAGCAGAGAGAGGCTTGTCGTCGGCGCGCACTACAAAGGCCGTCATCTGTGATTGTTCAGCTGCGTGCATAACGTCCACATCTGAGCACCGTTCAGAGGGTTTAGACCAAGGTTTGCTAACGTCAGGCCTTGCTGATTTCAGCAACACAACACACAGCACAGCCCCGGTTTGTGCTTCGGTTTTGTTGAGCTGAAAACAAACATTTATTAGTTGGGTGCTGGAGCGTGAAGGTCGTCAAAAAACAAACGGATACAAAACTGACGCTAAAATGAGGGATTTGTAACAGTATGAACACCAACAGCGCTGCATTCACCTCCTCCAGCTGACACACAGCTTCACACAGCAGTGCTGCAGACAGGCAGACACACAACCCTTCTAAATGCGCAGTCCAAAAAAATAAACAGGAAGTGACATCACGGCGGCTACATCCGCCTACCGTACCGTCGTTGGTTTTGCGTGAGCCGCGACAGCTGAAATTTTTTTCCATGTATTTGTTTTCATACACGCTAAAGTCGGGGAATCAAACAGTCTATAAATGTGAATATATATGCGTAAATGTACAGCTGGTCCCTCCGTCTACGGGCAGGTGTGCACCACTATGGAGCAGAGACAGACCCCGGGCCAGCTCTGATGGAAACTCACCCAACGAATGCTTTCATTTTAGCCACATGTCAAAGTTTGTGAGCTTCACTCGACGGCTGGGTGACACCGCTGCAGTGCCGGATGAAAGAAAATTAGACTGCAGGCAGAAGGAAAAACTATGCAAGGATGTCAGTTTTTAGTCCATAACTTGTACCTGATTCAGTAAAATGTCAGCGGCTGAATCCATTAGACTGTGAGGCAGGAGGCTCGGTGGGTTTGGCCTTTTAATAACACTAAGAAATCCCACAGTTCACTTCAGGCTGTTAGGGAGGAAAATGACATCTTTGTCTGCGTTTCATGAAAAATTAATCAGCTCGTTTTCAAAGAATCGCAGAGGAGGAGGCATTTATCTGACAGTATTTAAATTCCCAGTTTACTTTTTGGGGCTTTTTTATTTTTTTTCTGGCTTCATTAATGCAACAAAAAAAAAAGGCGGGGGGGGGGGGCAGGAAGAACGGAGCTGGAAACAATGGGTCAATCAATCAAGTGGACAGTCAGCAACTATGTTTCCACAGTAACTTGAGGATTTGCTGTTTCTCTGAGTTTATAGTAAATAAATATCTGGGTTCTCAGACGCCACTGGCTCTATTTTTAATACATTTTTGGACATTCTGCACACAGCTCTTAGAAACAAACCATAAAAATGTTTATTTGCGTGCATTTCTCACCACCTTCTCTTTCTGTGAAACTCAAATGTTGATATTTGCTCAGACCGCCCAAAAGAAACCTTGCAGCCCGTTATCTCCGGGCAGAAGGGAAGCGAGCTGGACACGGCTGTGGCATTTCCTACAGTGCTGCGTACGATCTGGGTTCAGCCGTCAGAAGGATCAGAGCACCGTTCCTCCACAGATGCTGTCACTCTGCTCCACGCGGCAGGATCTCCTGAAAACCTGCCAACAATGTCACATAGCATCCTGTTCTGACGAGGACTGAGGAGCAAAGCGACCAGATGACTCGCGACTGAAACTCGATGATAATTATCAGAGTGGGTTAAAGTCTCAGTTGGCTGCAGGATGATTGATTCTTTAACAGTTATGGACGAGACGATTATCCAGATCAATCAGATCTGGGAACCCGCTGGTCGCTGTGCTGAAACGCACACTTTTTCAGGGTTCTCAGTGCAGGACATCAGGGCCGAGACTTCCAGTTCTGCTGGTCACTGCGTCCGAAAGCATAACACAATCAGGTGGCATTGGTTTCTTCGTGGTGCAGAAAGCTGCCGATTCTGCAGCACGAACAAGCCAATACCGTTTTTAGAGATCAAATTATTCCAGATAAACTCTTAAGCACAGCCTCAAACTGCAGCAGAAGCCTCCGGAAATCGAGAGGCGATTTAACAAAGGAGCACAAACTGCTAGTCCCAAAAACCACTCAGAGCTCCGATCAGCTGGAAACCTCGTGAACCAGGGCGACCTAAGTTTGGAGACATGCATTCTGGGAAATGGCCCTACTGATCCAGAAGAGTGCTCAAGCTTGGATTCACACTTACAGCTACTGTCGGAGTAAAATCCGCCAACTTTGGGCCAAAATGTGGGCCATAAATCACACAGAGGGAACAGTGGAGTCAAACACGAGAGCGGGGAGGAAGAGTTTCTGCTGAGCCACGGACACAAAGAGCTTTGAGGGAAGAACGAAAGAGGGGAGAGAGAGAGAGAGCTTCAGAATGACAGACGGACTGCTCAAGTCACACGGGACTCTTATCAGGACCAGATGTGAATGAAGCAAGAACCAAAGAAGCAGCGCGCTCGATTTTAACATCAGTCCAAGCTTGCCAAAGATTTTCACTTGTTGATGCAATGAAATGTGACCCTGAAGTAACGTTCAGTGCGTTGCATGAGCACGCCCTTTCTGTAAAAGCCGTGGGGTTTGCATGCCAAACAGGCCGGCCGCGCCGGCTCAGCAAGCAGACGCACATTTGCAGCCAAAGTATGAGCCTCAATGATCTGCTGATGAGCTAATTAAACAATCAAAAGAAATTCATCATTAGGCATGTGTGTCTGAAGGGGATCAGTTACATCACCTGAGAAAATAATCAACCCTACAGACTCCATCTATACCACAGATTAAGGATTTCATTGCAGGCAGCGGGTATGAGAAACGGCAAATCGAGGTTTCCGGCACCTGTCCGCAGGTGACACCACTCAGGCTCTTCCAGCTGTCGCACAAACTGCGGCTCAAAAGGAAGTCATCACCACATATTCCGGGCCTTTCCAAAACTGAGCACCTTCTGACGTAAAATTTACACAGATTTAGCGACAACATTTGGGACAAATCTCACGCTGAGCAAGAAAGATCTTTTTTGGATTCTGGGAACTGTGAGACAAAATATCCATTTGGCTCCCAGAAAAGCAAAGAAATGAGCCGAGCCAGACCCCCCCAGCCTGGGAAGATTGGTGCTATATTAATTATGGGGTCTTTCTAATGGAAAGAATCACCTGTAAAAAGAGGTGGAAATCTGGGGAAAGTGGAAAAAAGCACATCTCTCTGGAATGCCCTTCCTTTCTTTAGTTTTATTTTATTCCTTTACAGTCAATTTAGAATCACCAATTAACCTAACGAGCATGTCTTGGGACTGTGGGAGGAAGCCGCAGTACCTGCAGCAGACCCACAAAAAGTGCACTCTAAACTTTCATCCAAGAAATGATGCATTTAGATTTCCTGGGCTGTTTTGGGGGGCTAAAAGTGCACAAGACTGCCCACAGCGCTGAGACTGACAGGTGGCCTTCTGGGGAAGATGCAGCACATAATGGAAAATGGAAACAAACCTAAATTTGCATCAAATCCCACAGCAGATACAACAATGCACAGGCACTGCAGAGCAGCTGGGGTCAGCCTGGTGTTTGTGTGCATGCGTGTGTTTGTGTGTGCATAATCTGCAAAGCGTTGAGGTGCACAGCTTGTTATCTGGGCTGGACTGCAGAGCTTAATATTCAGCCAGCAGCCAGATTAGTCGAGGACAACCCGTCAGGCTGCAGCTGCACCCAAACGGACAGACAGCGGGGCGTGTGTCTCGGCATGGACGTCTGTCTCTGTGAGGACCCATTCCAGTTTGCAGACCTGGAGGGTGAGGACGTCTGTGGGGACTGAGGGTGATTTGGGGGTCAGAATAGGCTCCGACCCAAACAAGCCCCTCAGAATCAGAAATCATACAAGTCGTGCTGAACGTGGCCTGATCTGCTAATGTGAAGCCTGCTGCCGAGAAACCCAGGACTTCATTTGACTCAGCGTTGACCTCTGAATCACTCCTCTGTAAAAGATGTCCAATCCTGCTTCTTCCAAATAAGATCCTGCAGCAAAATTAAACCAGTGATCCTAAACTCCGACCTGTTAAAGTCATTCGAGCTCTTATTTTCTCTAGGATTGATAAATAAAGTTATTATTCCCATTGGTACCCCATCCAGACAGTCTCCTGCAGGTTCGTCACAAAGAACGATTCAGATATCAAAAACAGAGTTACGTCCAGAAGACAGAAACACCACAAACTATCCCAGAATGCACTGCAGCGATGCAATGGGTAAACAACCGAGTAAGAGGGTGCCTCCTCTTTTACTTCGGTCACTACAGTTCGCTGTGTTGCTCACTGTAGCGCCTGTCCAGGAGACTTTAAAATTCACTCAAGATTATCCTGGTGTCCTGAAGGCTCTCGGAGCACAGGGCATTCTGGGAAATGTAGGAAATGTAGGAGCAGAGCGGCAGGCTGAGAGAAAAGGCTGAGGTTTTTTGTCTGTGCTCCACTGTTGCCTCTGTCAGCAGTCAGGTGTCAACAGCACTTCACAGGGACTTTGTGGCCTGCTGAACAGCCCATGAGCAAGGCAATCATGATCCAGGTAAATGATTTGTTATCATATTTCCTCAGAGCAGTTTAATGTCCTGAATAAGGGGCTGTTAGTTGCATCTCTGCCACCTCTGACACCTGCAGAGCTTTGAGGATGCTTCCTGCCACCTGATGACAGTTAGGAGGGAAAGAGAAGAGGGTGTTGTGCATTGCTCAAGGGCTCTTCAGCAGGGCAGGAGGTCCCTGTGAAGCTCTGTCTGCACCTGAGCGCTGACAATAGCGTTTTCTGCCACCCTTTCCCTGCCCCACACCCCCGAGGCGAAGGCCTTCAGAGGATGGAGGAGGGATGACGCGTGGAAATTGAAAAATTAGGTCAAAGTCTGCGGGATGCGGGGAAGCTTTGCATCCGCTGCCACCGTGCATTCACGGCATCAGCAAAGCATGTAAATAATGCAGCGGGGCATCTGACCCCGTTTCCCTAAGACGCGCTTGTTTACACTGGAGGAACTCTGAGTTGGCGGTTTACGTGTGCCACCTTCTTCCCATCCCTCCTCTTCATCAGCACATCTTCTCTCATCTTTCCAGTTTTGCAGTCGCAGCAGCAGCAACATTAAAAATTCGATGTGTGGATTCACAATCAGCTGATCCAATCCCCCCCCCCCGTGGCGTTTTCATTCTCCATACATGGCTGAGCCCCGCAAAGCCTCCAGACTCCAAGAGAAACAGGGAAAACACTGGTCGCAGGCAGCTGAAACATGACACTATGATACTCTCCAGGCTGGGAGTGAGTCTGCAGCGATGTGACATATCAATCTGAAGAAGAAGAAAAGGAGGAAAGAGGGAGGAGAAGAAAGAGGTGGTGGTGGTGCTGGGGGGGGGGGTAATGAGAAAATCAATACCCAAGCTGCATTTCAGCAAAAACAACCCAATATAGTATGCTGTAGTGTTACGGGGGGAAAAAAACTGGAATATAATGGAAATCTTTCATCGCCCCTCTGGAAAATAAGAAAAGTGCTGCCTGGCTGCAGTGTGTCATGTGAAAACTGTGTCTGGTAACAGCTGCATGCAGCCTGCTCATAATCTAAGCAGCATGCAGGGCTCTGCTCAACGGGATTTTCCAACAAAACCTCTCCGACAACAACTTTCTTCCTGACAAACACAAACACAAACCTCTACAGTGATCCCAGGATATTCCCACTGCGGGCCGCTGGGTGCATCTGAGACTTTACAGTTCACTTTACCAGGTTGTTTATCAGTCATGATGGAAAGATTAGGGGCAAAAATGCCACACATTCTTTGACATTTATCAGGATTTATCATTGCAAACTGGATCTGTGTGAATTTAGAAACACCACCTTTGGCTCTGGGAATTTTAGTTTTGAAAACTCTCAGCGCGGAAAATAAAGCGATGAGCTGTTAGGGAGTGATCAGTGTTTCAGTTCACAGCTGGATTTAAAGATAAAAGCTGCAAACTGACTGTATTTGTTCTCTGGGACACTTTATAGAGCAAGGACTGATGAACTCATTAAGATAATCACCTGTTTATCAATAATGAGAAGCACGGACAGCTGCCCCCCTGCAGGCATCACTGCAACATCACTGTAGTTTTATCCATGCACAGAGGCGACTCCAGCAGCACTTTGTGGCATGTTTATCCTCATCTATGTTTTTCCCATGATACCTTGTGTCAGGTGATGTTGTGTCTCTACAGTATTTCACCTCCCGTGAGACCGTTTTGGTGGCATAACCGCGCAATAATCTTCTTTAATCCAAGAATATCCTGAGAACACTGTAGTCCTTCCAAAAGCCAGTGACAAGTCTGTTTCCATCGCACTGCCACATCCCCTGCATCCAGATCAGTCAAAGCAGTCATTGTGTGTGTGTGCGCGTGTGTGCGTGCGTGTGTGTGTTAACAGACATGGACTTGAACTTGTTGGAGCTTAGCACTTTTCCTCCTTGCAGTTCAAACTCTGATGAGCCCTCTCAGCAGGGACAAACACCCCCAGAGCAGCAGCAGAGCTCCGGCAGAGCCGCCGAGCTCAGCGGTGAATCCCAAGTACTCACCCTCCGATAACTCCAGCTCCAGCTCGGCCAGTTTGGCCCGCACCTCCGCTGGAAGCGGCACCGGGTCCCGGTCCGCCATTCCGCTGTTCCAAACCGACTTAAATCTCTGTTTTCCGGCTCTTTCTCCCTGTTTTCACTCCCCACGCTGCTCCCCGAAACCACAAAAATCCAAAGTCAGTCAGAGTCGCTCAGTGTCGCTCCGTGTGCGGCAGCGGCGCTGTGCGTCCTCCGCAAAAACAGCGTCAAGTTAGACGAAACACTGCGGCGCTGCTGCCGGTGTCTTTATTTTCGAAATAAGCTCCCAGCTGCCTGCTGCTCTCACACAACCCTCTAAAGTTAAAGCAACCAGGAATAAATGAGACTCAGACTCAGCTTTAACTAAAAGTTATGACCTAATAAGTAAATAAAAACAAATACATTTTACTTTTAAAGTTTTCATTTTATGATTCTTGGATTGTTAATTTTGTTTCAATTATTTTTTTTAAGAATAAAGTGTGGAATAAAAATGATTTATGAATAACTAAATGCCAAACTTTGGGGATACAAAGACAGACACAAATAAAAAATAATCTAATTGGTGCATTTTTTAATTTTAATTTTATCCTAAACTTTGTAATGCATCTTATTTACTGACTGCATTTTATTTATATATTTTATGGCATTTGGACTGTTATAGTTTTTTCTCACTGTTTACCTGGTTAAATAAAGTATAAAAGGCAAATAAATCATGCATTTATATTAGTATTTTATGTTCACTTGATTATAATAAATAAATTGAGAAAAATTATTGAATTGATCATTACAGTGTAGCATACTGCACAGCATATTAGCTACAGGATTTTGAGATATAAGATAATATATCTTTATTGTCACTGCACAAAACAATGAAATTTAGTTGGATCAATCCTCCAGGTGCCGACATAATAAATACAAAAAATACAAAATAGAAATTAGGAAAAAAAATTAAACATAAATAAAAAGATACACACATGAAAACAGGCACAAACAAAGGCATCTGGTATTTACATTGAAATGGCACTGTAAATACTGAGTATTTATACTGTATATATTGACAGTTTACAGTTCACTGGGATTCATTGGTTCAAACATTTATTACCAAATTAATTTCTGTTTAGCAAACAACGCAGCTCAGAAATGTTTGGATCGAATAGTAAGAGTAAACTATTTTGAAATAACTTTGGAAGATTGGTAAATTCAAACTTCTCTGCTTTTATTTTGAATGTAACTTTGTCCTCTTCCTGTCTCACACCTGTTAATTATGGCTGCTTTCACCCGCCTCCCTGCAGGATTTACCTTCAGGTGAGCGCAGACATCCGTGACTGAACGCACAGTAATCAGTCATTCTCTTCTTATTGATTTTCACACAAAGTTTCTGCTTTTAGGTTTTAAGATGAAAATAAAAAGTGCTGCTGAATTTTTAACATAAAGATGAGCACGCCGGTAGAGGGCGCCACATTCGCTGTCTCAGTCACACCATTTAATTAACCTGACTGAGGCCAGATTAGATACGTTATTCAGCACCTGCGGTTGATATGTTTTTGTATAATTAGAAATAACAGACACAGTGATACATAAAAGAGACCCGTTTTTTATTCACTTGATTTCATTTCCCTTCACTGCTGTGTCTGCGCCTGAGGTTCATTCATTCACTTAAGACCGCAAAGTAAATGTTGATTTATGTGCAGCATAGAGTTTAAATAGAGTTTGTTTGGTGCAGAAAATTAACTGTAGTTAAAAGACGGCAGATGGAGCTTAAGTTACTTTAAAGTGTTTAAAATAATTTCAAAATTAAAGGTATCAACAGGATGTTACTAAACAACAGATGATGTTTTATGTGTTGTTTCAAAGAGATATCATCACAAGTTGAACTAGGGCCGACCTGTACTTTGGTTTAATACCAAATTGCACCACAAGATGGAGCACAGAGTCCTTTATCCTGTTTATGATTCTGTGTTCATTCTGAGCATTTTATGCTTTTGGTTTCAGGAGCATCGCTGTGCATACAAGCTTTGACAGGTGTGGCCACACAAAGCGCTACGCCTAACCTCTGTTAGCTGGACCTCTCCAGCATGTCTGTGTGCTGCTGGAATCATTCGGAGCATGTTAATGGGATAATCTTTTTTTGCAGCACAGCTCATCCAAGAAGTTTGCGTTTAATTTTTCGGTGAGTGAAATTCACGGATTTTATTAGTTCGCACAGGTTAGCAGTGTCGGTGTCTGTGCATTGCACCCATACAGTTTATGAATGCGGCGTGCAAAAGGAGAAAGGCAGCACAAGCTGATAATGCAGCACCCCACCCTCTCAGCCACATAAGGTTGCTTACAGCCCACCCACCCCCACCCCACCCCCCCATTTTGGCAGTGGCCAAAATGGTCAAGTTGAGGCTTCAAAACTAACAAGTGATGCAGCTACAGTTAAACTGATGAAATCACTCTCCCTGCCTCATGGGACTGCCCACCCGAGTGTGACCCCAGACTTTGATTAAATTTTGTTTAAATTCTGGACTTTACGCTGGTCTCCTGTGAGCTGTGTCTCGGTCCTTTAGCCTGTGAATCATTAAACTATCTGGGGGACTTCTCTGATCTGAAATGACCCACAGCTCCTGTGATCTGTGACCTCAGTGAACACTTTCCTCTTGAGTTTATGGTCTCAATTGCTAGTTTCAAGCCTTACTGGATACAACATGATGTTCATTTTTCAAACGATGGGCCCCTTTTAGAGTCAGAAAGGCTTTAAAGGCCTACCTTATGATTGAGGAGTTGCTGCTGCACGAGCGCGTTGTGTCCCTCAGTTTCTCATTCAGGTGCATTTCAGTGATGTCTCGTCACAGATGCAGTTTTGTTTCATGCTTTGCATAGTTTCATGTCACAACAGCAGCACATCAGAAGTGGAACCTTCAGTCTGCACAGGGTCTTTTATTTTGAAAATTGACCAGATTCTCATTGCTGTCCCTGTGTCTGACTTCCTGCCCTCCTCTTCTGCTCTGAACTGCTCGATAATTGTTATAAGAAAGAAAGATCCGGCTTTATTTTTCGTGTCACGGAGCAGAAAGCCACTTCATGGAATCATAAATGTTGCCTCGAGTGGGTAGAATAAACTCTGGTGGGCGATGCAGCCGCAGCCACGCCTGGTGTGTTCTCAGATATATCCAACCTTAGCCTTTCGTGTCTGTTTTAAAAAAAGAAAACCAGATTTATATATAACTAGACTTCTCCTTGAAATCGGAGGGGTCTGGTTTTCTTTAAAAAGAAAACCAGATTTATATATAACTAGACTTCTCCTTGAAAATCGGAGTAATACACGTACTGAACCAAGTAAATATGACATAACAC
>JAMQGT020009017.1:0-49546 GCA_024447675.2 Pterophyllum scalare | reverse complement strand
CTAAGGATTGGAGACTGAGGCCCAACAAAAATGACTGCGACCGTGTGCAGTGAACTTGTGATCTCACTGTCTTTGAAATGGTTGCTTCAAAGACAAAGAGTGGAAACCCCTCACAGTCACTTCAGAGCGACTTTATTGCATTAAAATGGCGAAGACAGAGTCAGTCTGCTATCAGTTTGCAACTGAATGGGGTCAGGTCGGCAAATACATATAACTGTAACTTTATAACTGTGATAAATTGCAAATCTTTTGGCATCTGCTGCAAATCTATTCACATTGGTGCAGACTGATTGATTGCAGCGTGCTGGCAGTCTGCCTGCAATTACAACTTAGATGACAGTTATTTGCAAATCTTCACCAATCAGTCTGAGAGTGACTGCAGTCAGTCTGAGTCAGGCTGCAACCTGTCGGGAGGTAACCTGTTTGGAGACAGGTTGCCACCCACCAGGCGACCTGTGCGATCACCTTACCAATGAAAGTGGTTGCCCAGAGGTTAAGGGTGTTATATTCAATGCAATCACAGGCATTGCCATATTTTTTACCCTAGAGTAACAGAGCCATATAATAAGCATATTTCCAAAACTATTTAACTATTCCTTTCAAGAAGTTTCAACAATACATTTTGTAGTGTTTTAAAGGAATATATTTGTCACAATGAAAATGTAACATAGTGTATTATTGCAGGTTGATCAACTTAGTAATTTGTTGTTTTACAGGAACAACCCGATTAACAGTCTGCAGTTGCCTCCAGAAAAATTGCTTGTCAGCAAATTTAATACTGCAAATAGACTTAAACAGAAAAACCTTTACTCACATTTACAGGATTAAAAAAATGAGCTACTGGAGTTGACGGAGGTGCAAGCTTTAGGCTATTCATTGAGGCACACAAACCTTCTCTGTTTCCTTCTCTGTTATTTCGTCCGTCTCTTTTAGACCCTCACTGTTGTGCCGGCTGTGAATATGTTTATATCTGTTGCGGTTTACCGAGTGTTTAGTCTAGCATAACACCAAAGCCGGCCAGCAACCATACAGCTTAAGTGTGTCACGGTCTCAAAGGCCCACTTTGCCCCTGGACAGCTACGCTGAGAATTTGTGCAGTAAAAAAAACAAAACAAAAATTGCGGCAGCATGTGTTCGGAGAAGGAAAGACAGAGAAAGAATGACTTCAATCTTGAAACAAACTTTGTGAAAAGGGATTTTATCCTTTGTGCAGTTCCCCACATGCTTTCAACAAGAGGTATTTCTGAGTACATGATGCAAAAACACTGCACGATATTCAGATTTATTCTATTCATCCTCTCTTCAAACAACTGAATAACTGAGCCATATCCTACTACTTATTAGATTGTCTGTTTAAGAAATTTAGATCAGCCTTTTCTCTTTCTTTTTTTTTTTTTAAAGACTTTGCTCTGTTGTTAGATAACCAGGTTAGACCGAAACCATTTGGAGGGAGTCTGGTAGGGTGAGAGAGAGCAGGGGTGATTTTCCCAAACAGATTTAGTACCTTGATCTCTTTCAGTCTATTGTTGAGTGGATGGAGGACTAAGGTTTTATAATGTTACTGAGCTTTTGGGAAAGTCACTTAATGCAGCCCTGCTTGGGAGTAAAGTGTGCTCCACTGATGTGTTTGTTGTTTTCCAGTTCAGGAATTGAAACATTCTTAAGTTTTATTGCTAATAATTAGAGTTGCAGCACAGTGGAAACACCTACGAGAAAAATAAAGTTTTTTCTTAAGACTCTTTACTACCTTTTTAAATTTTTTAGAAAAATTGACAAAGAAAAACAGTTTAATTCATTATTTCTAACTTTTTATCCACACGTCATCACTGATTATGGCCTCAATCCTTACATACGTGTACACTCAGCAGACAGGTGTTTAGTGTGTTTAACTGGTGTCTGCTCAACTGCTCTTTAAAGCAAATATCGAATGAGCCAATCACATGGCAGAAACCTAACACAACAGGAGGATCTGCTCAAGTTCAAACTGAGATACAGAATGAAAGAAAAGCCGATTTGGTCGTCACTGCTCTTGATATTGTGCTAATGCTAATGATAATATTATGCTACTTTTTTTTTTTTTTCAAATTTTCTAAAGATGATGTGAGACTAACATTATCACGATTAGCATGTCAATAATAAGGACACCACAAAGAAGGTGATGAAGGTATAAGAAGGACTTCTGTGACCATATGATCAAAAACTGGAGTTGAGTCCTTTTCACTCTTTTCTTATCTATATTGAGGGCATGTCTTTGTTCTTGGTGTGAGCTTCCTTTTACATCGTGGATTTAAATCAGTACGTGAAAGGAAATAATTAAAATGTAGCACATTAAAAGTGTTCTTCTTCAGAGGGGAATTAAGCCTTTATAAATACGATCAGATGGAATGATGTTTCAGATGTTGGTGGAGATTATAAAGCTCTTTGATATCTAGTTTAATTCCCAGCAACATGGCACTGTGATCTTGTATTAAGGTTCTTGTTGCTCAGCTGTGTTCAGTTGAAGGAGGGTGTGGCAGATCCTCAGAGCTGTTTCTTTCTGTTTTGGAAACAACCCCGCGTATCCATAAGCGTATACATTTTATGAACCAGCAGTAAATCTTTTTATGTGTCGGCAGCTTATTTAAGTGAAGTTGTTAAACGATACCTTCTTGAAGTGAGGACCATGAAGAAAACTGTTTCTGTCATCATGTCTTTATAGACAGCGCGCTGTTCAGAGAGAAGAACAACAACGCTAGTGTCCTAGATGGCAACCTGTCATCTGTTAGGATCCACGAAGCACCCACGGACAGTTTTTTGTGCTTTCAGGGAGATTTTTAACAATTCCTTACATGCTTTTAAAACTATTTAACAAAAGGTCTTAAACACTGTAGCAAAAAAGTTAAATAGCTGTTGTTAATTTCTAGTTATGGCTTATAACTTCCGCTTTCTTCTGCTAGCTATAGTAAAGTCAAAGGCAAACCCTTAGTCCTGATTGGCTCACACAATTCATATTTGTCCGTATTTATAAGGAGGCCCATAATAACATCCCCCTAGGGCAGGCTGATGGATATGCAATGTTAAGACTGTCCAGCTTGCAAACACTTTTCTGTGTACTGTAGCAGGGCATTACCATAGGTCACAGTAGGTCAGCAATGCAGCATTTCAATATAACTGATTAATGACCACTTCCCTTCTTAAGCAGTCATTGCTCTGGCTCATTTGAGACCTGACTAGCCAAACTAACTATTTAAGTAGATTTGGCAAATTTTAATAATGATAATAAATACAGAAATAATGTACAGAAGTGTTGTAAACATGACACTGATAAATATGTATGCCAAATAAGACTTTTATTTTGAATGATCTAATTCAGTCCAAAGAGTTGGATTTCTTGTTTCTGGCTGAAACTTGGCAGACTGAAATGGATCACGCCCCCTCATTGAAGTGTGTCCTGAGGACTATGTTTCTCAGGATTGTATGGTGCAAGGGTATTTTTCGACCTTAATTCAGAACAGCAGAGGGAATCCGAAAGTTTTATTTGACACGATCAGAAACGCTGTTGCAACTGTATCTCCTCCTCCAACTATTCACTCAAACAAACAGTGGGAAAGCTTTCTTTCCTTTTTTTTCTTTTATTAATAAGCGCCATCATGTCAGAGAAATATTATTGCTCCTTCTTTGTCCCCATGCCTTAATTGGGTGGCAGTCTTAGAGTGCTTTGCACCAATATCTTTGAATGCTCTTGTAGGTTTGCTTCATAAAATGAAAGCATCCCCGGATGCACTCTACTGAAACAGCTCTTCTTAGATTTTCAAATGATATTTTAATGCATAAAGAGGTAGGTAAATATTCAGTTCTCGCACTTGTATCCTTCTGTTGCCTTTGGCACGGCGCTGTCCTGATTGAGAAACTCAGAACCTGGGTGGCATCTCTGGAGACACTTCATATCATTGTTACACAGATGATATCCAGTTGTATATGTCATTCAGACTCCAGAATGTTGCCAAATTACCTGTCCTTCAGGACTGAAGTAATGTTATAAAGAACTGGATGGCAGCCAATCATCTGTCCTCAGACACACAAAAAAAACTGAAGTTCTTATCTGACAACTTTGTTCCCACAGAAATTGGAAATCTTGGATCCATTTCATTTTCAGTTCTCCCAACTGTGAGAAATTTGGGTGTAACTTCTGATCAGGCAATCAGTTTTGATAAACATGTCGGCTGTTCTGTACAGATTTGGTTTTATCATCTGCAGAAGATTGCCCGTCTTAAATATATTGTATCTCAGTGTGAAATGGAAATGATTATGCATGCTTTTGTTTTGTCATGCCTTGATTATTGTGATTTGTCATTCCTTTGTCTGAGCAAATGATCCCTGGATCGCTTGCAAATGGCTCAGAGTGCTGCCGTGAGGTTTCTCACCAGGTCGTGTAAAAGATCCCATGTGACAGTCGTTCTGTCCTCTTTACTCCTCATAAAGTTCAGATTTTGGTGATCAGCTCTTCGTTGTCTGATACCTCTCTGTATTAGCGAACTACATCTATACATAATTACAGGTCAGCTGATCAATGCTTGTTGGTGGTATCTAGGTCGAGGCAAAGAACAAAAGGAGACTGCGCTTTTGAGGTTGTGACTCCCAAGTTGTGGACTTCTATTGGACTTAACATCTGTGGATGTTGCTGATACCTTTAAAAAAAAGCTTCAGACCCAACCGTGCACACTTTACCATTTTAATTGTTGTGTCTTATTTTATACTGACTTTTGTTCTTGAAAAGCACTGTAAAAATAAACTTTACTTACTTTAGTAAAGGAAGTCATTAATAAACTCATGACATGACTACTTATAATATATAATCTCAGTGCTTTACAACAAACCCTCATCATGCAAACTATGCAACATGCGTTTGAAGAGAAAATTACAGTCAGAGTACTTAAAAGTTTATTTTGATTTTAAAACTTTTCATTCAAATATTTTGCTCATCAATGTCATACATACATGTTATACACATGTAAGAATACATTTATATGGCACATGCGTCAGTGATTAAGGATAAAGGGATAAATAGTTAGTTAAATTATTTAGTCATCATTTCTGACTCAAAAATGAATCCGGAAAAGTGTAACATGATAATCCTGACTTTCCAGGGTAGAGGGCTGTGTGAGAGGAGCGGGCCCTCAGAGGAGCCATCAAAAAGACCAGGCACACGGATTTTTCCCGACAGCCTCTATCCAAGTGGTTTATGCAGTAAGTTTTTCTTTCACACCATGAAATGAGACAGCATTATTCAGCAGAAACTTGGATGGCTGCCTGAAGACTCTGTGAACTATGACTGTAGCAAAAATTAAAGCATTGTTAGGCATGTGGGATGACGCATCATTTGAATTAACACATTCTCAGGTCTTAAAACATGGCACAACAGACCATATCGGCTGAAGAACATTTTCCTGTGTAGCCTGTAGGTCATACTCAGTATACAGTGATGTATAGCAGTGTACATTAAGGGACTATGTCGTTAAACAAATAAGGGATCGATGCTCAGAGAACACAATAAAGTAAGACAACACAATCTGTGTCCATGTAATTATTTGTCAAAGTCTATGATGAGTGGGCTGTTGGTGAGAGCGTTCAGCGTCTATCTAGTGCCTGCCTGTTTGAAAACTACAGAACTGGTACAGGATGTGAGTATTCGGGGTTTGTCGTAATGCTTGCTGCTTATTCATGTTCCAGGAGTGGCACAGTGGTGCAGTTGTTAGCACTGTTCCCTCACAACAAGAAGTTTCTTGGTTTGAACCTCCTGGGCTCCAGGGCTGTATCAGACTTTCTATGTGCTGTGTGTTCTTCCTAAGCCTTCGTCGGTTTTCCTTGGCTGCTTTCCTCACACAGTCCAAAGATGTGTATTTTAGGCTAACTGCTGACTCTGAATTAGCCGTGGATGTGTGGTAGATAAAGCGCTTAAGTGTATAGACTAAAATGTTGCATGAATCTTTGGGTTGCACTGTAAAGTGCTTTCAGTGGTCAGTAAGACTAGAAAAGTGCTACACATATGCCAGTCCATTACAGGACACGTATTATTTGACTGTTAATATAAGTTTGAGTTTGCAAGGTCAGTAGTCTAGATGCTGGCAATAATGTGAAGACAGAGAGTTGCCGAGGTTCACTTCTTTAGAGAGAACTCTACATCTTGGAGCACAAATATTAAAGGTATCAGATCAGCTCCCAGCTGCTGGGCACATAGTTGCTCTCATTCATGTTCCTTCCATTGTCATCAGTCATGCAAGAGGACATTTTATTGGTAGCAGGCCTGTCCCTTAAACTACAAGATGTAAATACCCGGCAGGATCTTGTTCTGATCATTTGTGGAAGCTTTGTAGTGCACGCTTGCTGATACTGACTGACGTGCACACTGCTTTCTCTTTCTTTTCCTTTCTCTCAGAGTCGTATTACTTTGCCTCCTCTCTGACTTTTCTTTTTATCCATTTTTCACTCACTGGCTCTTCCTCCGTATGATTGGGGTGGGTAAGAATTTATGTCTTACTCAGAAAACATGCTGTCCTATTGGGAGGAGATAGATGTGGAAAAGGTTTACTCTGATGTAACACGCATGTTGGTGGAGTTACAGCTGATGAGCATTCAAACAAAATACACACACACACACACACACACACACAAAGGTTGACGTGTGCTTTCAGTCCTTAAGGAACCAGGAAGTCCCCTTGTTGTTCATGAAACATCTGGAGCACATCCTTGAATCCCAGGTCCCCATGGCAACCCTAAATCAACAGCCAGCACACTGCCTGCCCTAAGATACAACATGCTGCAAGACATATTCACCCGGCCCTCTGTGAACCAACTTTTGTAAGTGACATAAGGTAACAATTATTTCGATTGACAAATTGTGATCTTTACTTTAAAGGAACTTGAAAGCTTTTCTCAGCAGTAAATGTTACTGTCCTGCATGACAGGTTTAGTTAGGGAACTGACTCGCTGTTGTGTTTGCAGTCAAATGATTCTTTTAAGCAGCAGTCTTATGTGTGGATTGTAAGGTTAAATGAGGCATGTCTGAACTGAAGCACTGAGTCTGAGGTCATTTCCCTATAGTCTGATCCCAGCCGTCCCCTCTTAACTCCCCTCAGAGTAAAGTCAGTTATTTCTATCCTTGTTCTGGTTTACACATAGGCAAAAGAAGGTGTTAAAAAGTAATTTACCACACCAAATAGTCATTAGATCCACCATTAACTGAAATGACAGTAACCTCGACTCCTTTATTCTCTCAGCCGCAAATCCATGATTCATTTCCGTCCGTCCCTTCCAAAGGGGGATCAAAAGATGGGAACCACACCACAGAGACATCTGAGACCTGTGATGCATCAGTTACAATCAAGGCACTGACTACAAATTAAACTGCTCTAAAATCTCATCGATACATGTTAGAGTCACTGTTTCATCTGGCCTTGCTGGAAAGCTCCTGATTTCTCTGTAAATTGAACCCAAAAATCTAGTCATTCTAGTTACGGAGAACAAAGAGGATGTGTGTCACTGTGTGTGTGAGTGTTTGCATGTAAACATTTGAATTTGAGCATGTTTGAAAGGTCCCAAGGGGTCAAATCATAACTATGACAAATGGATTCTACAGGGGGGCCTCAAAGCCTTTCTCTGGTGCCTGTCTATGTTAGTGGTCTTGAATTTTTGCATCTGTCTTTGTAATGTTTACTTTTGTCTGCAGCCACATAAAGGTCACAAACCAAGGCTGTATGTAAAAGTACTTTATCTAAACGAGGGAGGAACAGAATCATTGTCTGAAGTATAAAAATGGTTCTGGTGTGACGCATTGAGGAAACATGATTGCATAAAAAAATAATTGCACAACACCCAGATATTTAAGAGGTCATTTATAAGCATCAGTGATACTGGGGACCAAGCATTATTTTCTGATATACATTTTATTGTGTTATTCATTCACCCATCCAAATCATTGAATTCAGATGTTCCAGTCACTTCCATGACCACAGGTGTATAAACCAAGCACCTCGTTCTACAAACATTTGTGAAAGAATGGGTCGCTCTCAGGAGCTCAGTGAATTCCAGAGTGGTACCGTTATAGGATGCCACCTGTGCAACAAGTCCAGATGTAAATTTTCCTCACTACTAAATATTGCACAGTCAACTGTTTGTGGTATTATAACAAAGTGAAACTGATTGGAAATGACAGCAACCCAGTCACGTGTTAGGCAGCATAAAATTACATAGTGGGGTCAGTGCATGCTCAGGTGCATAGTGCGTAGAGGTCACCGACTTTCTGCAGAGTCGATCAAGAACCGTGCGTAGAGAGCTTCGTGGAATGGGTTTCCATGGCCGAGTAGCTGCATCCAAGCCTTACATCACCAAAAGTAATGCAAAGTGTTGGATGCAGTGGTGTAAAGCACGCCGCCACTGGACTCTAGAGCAGTGGAGAAGTGTTCTCTGGAGTGATCAATCATGCTTCTCTGAATGGAACTCTGATGGATAAGTCTGGGTTTTGTGGTTGCCAGGAGAACGGTACTTGTCTGACTGCACTGCGCCGAGTGTAAAGTTTGGTGGAGGGGGGGGATTATGGTGTGTGTGTGGGGGGGGGGGGGGGGGAGGTTCAGGAGCTTGGCCCCTTAGTTCCAAGACATTTTGGACAATTTCATGCTCCCAACTTTGTGGGAACAGTTTTGGGGATGGCCCCTTCTTGCTCTTACATGACCAGTGCACAAAGCAGGACCATAAAGACATGGATGAGCAAGTTTGGTGTGGAAGAACTTGACTGGCCTGCACAGAGTCCTGACCTCACCCCCACAGAACAGCTTTGGGATGAATTAGAGCAGAGACTGCGAGCCAGGCCTTCTAATCCAACATCAGTGTCTAACCTCACAAATGAGCTTCTGGAAGAATGATCAAAAATTCCCATAAACACTCCTAAACCTTGTGGAAAGCCTTCCCAATGGAACTGAAGCTGTTATAGCTACAAACGGTGGGCCGACATCATATTAAAACATATGGATTAAGAATGGGATGTCACTCAAGTTCATATGTGTGTGAAAGCAGACGAGCAAATACTTTTTGCAAGATAGTGTATGTGATGACTAAAATTGCATTGGCATGGCCAGGTTTTTTGATTCTTATGACATTTAGAAATTGAAGATACCTGCTGATTTCCTGTGGGAATGTAAAGAGAAAACCCAGTCTGAATGACATTAAACTCACACAACTAAACCTGATTTATTCAGAATGGTTGTAGCCTAAGTATTGTGTGTGAAAGAGAGTGGGATGTCAGGAAAATTTTAACAGATTAGGTATGGCGTGGTTACAGCAGTCGCAGCATGTCTACTTCTTCATCAGCACATTATTCTCACAAAGCTTTTCTTGGCAGAAGAATACAACTTAACAGCCACTCATTGTCATGAGACACTCATTCAGTGTCCTTCCATTGTAACAGCTCAGGAAAATTATTCCAATAACACGAGAGCAGCCATGGTTGAATTACTGTTTCCAAATCTGGCACATAAATTATACTACATGTTATCTTGTTCTTCATTTTTTATGTCTTACATTGTGGCTAGTGTTAGATTTCTGCTAAAATAAAGAACTATATTAGTTTGGACTTTTTATTTTTTTTGACAAGAATTAGGCTGAAGTTTCTTTAGCTATCAAATAAGCCCCATAAAATGATGTCATTTTTATAAGTTGATTTTTACATAACAAACTAAAAATAGCATGTTAAATATACAGAGGCACTGGCTATTTCTCTCTTCTCCAAGCTTTTGTTCTGAGCTAAGTTAGTGCCATAGGTACCTTGATCTTTTAATATAAATATCATAAGATGTGAGATGCCAACATTTTACTCAAAACACAACCTTTTTCTAAACCTAACCAATAAGTTTTAATGAAAAATAAACTAAGCAGCAACAGAATTTTTTTTTTAGAAAACCGGGTTTAACCAGAGCCCTGAAGCTGACAAAGCCTGGCCAGCAAAGGTGTGACTGATGGGTGGGTGCACTGGTGTTCAGGTGGGTGTGGCTGGCAGGTAGACCGAAGGCACAGGAACACACAAGGAAAGTTTTACCTCAAGTATTGCGCATAGCGCAGGAGCTTGACTGGTGGATTAGTCACAGGTGCGTTGAAGGAGACGATTTGGAGGATCAAGCCCAGAAAATAGAGAGCAAGGACAAGAAAACAAGAACTGTAGAAATGAGTTAGAAGTAGAGCCTGAATGATAAATTGGACCCTAATTCACGGGGCGAAAGTCCTAAATGAGGACGATCTCTAAAGAGAAAGAAATGCGGCAGTCAATAGAAGCCACTAGAAAAGAGCTCTCTGTGAGACTGGTGTCAGTCTTATCCTCCCGTTTTCCTCTTGAATACAAGGTAAATACGTGTATTTCTGTGAATATCAAATTTTCCCTTCAAATACAATCATATGACATGTCTTTAAATAAGCCCACAATGTTGTGCAGAGAGTAAATTTAATTCATTTAGGAAATTTGATGCAGTTAGAACGACACATGATGCCTTGAGAAACGTTTCATCAAAGTGTTACACCCTGTTTCATCTCAATCCTGGTGGAAAGCATTTTGGGAAATATGAATAGGTAGCATTATGTGGTCTTGGAACAAGTTATTTGAAATTGCTCAGTGCAATCAAGGCCACCACACCCCGAGAGATAAATGTCTGTATAGTTTCTGCAACATGTGTAGCAGATTGGAGAGCTGCGCAGACCAGAATCGAGACAACTCACTTTGGCCTTAACATTTTTGCGTGAACATATTGAAGGCCTAAAGCTCATGCTCATCATCCACATGGGACAGCCAAGCCAAGGCACACCTTTCCAGCGTCCCCCACTTTGAAGTCTAAAAGCGTATCTGTGACTGGTAAATAACCAGCTTCTGTTCTGCTTGAATACATTTCTCTTTTAGATGATCCTCGTGACTTCTGTTTGAGTCACTATAAAAATTGCTTGTCAACTCTAACAGAAAAATGACCAAATTCAATTTTGGGGGATGAAAAGGCATCTGACCTCATGAGAAAAGACTGGCAATGGGGCAGATGGCTCAGAGGAGAGTTGTGCATGTTCACATGAGAACCTGGGAGCAAAAGGAATACAATCAAAGTTCAATCAGAGGTCAGTTTGGATTTTACTGAGATTTCTGATACATTCACACGGGTTTGGAATGCCATTAAATGATATGATTATACAAAGATATAATGATATAAAATCGATAAATTACAGAAAAGACTGGCCATAAGACATCACTGGATTAATTAGAAGCCTACAGCAGTTTTATAGTTTATGCCCTCATGTGCTGGTAATACATTTTATTAATAAGGGAGATGCTTTGAAGTCACGTTGACCTTTACATGCACCTCTGAGATCCTCAGCTGCTTGTCAAGCTCACCTGTCTTTTACTTGCTGCCTTCCTCTGTTACCTCCATATTTTTGTATTTTTATCAGGTACGCTTTTAAAGGAGCATTCCACCAAAAATACCTTCAACTCTGTGCTTTTGTGATTTTTTTTTCTGTTTCTTGTTATCAAAGACGTGTTTTTATATTTTACCTAATGTACAAATATTTTAATACACACTGTTGTAATTGAATATAGTGATTCCAAGAATATTCCTGACTACCACAGGCAGGAAAGTTGCCACCCTATATCACACTAGTACAAAATGGTGTGTGATCATAAAATGTGTGTAATGTAAAGCCTGTTAAATCTAAACTAATGTACTTTCTTTGTCTGGACATGTTAACCATATCTCATCCAAATCACCAACAGATGAAGGCTGCTTCTTCATTGAGTCATCATGTGGTGAGATATGGTTCAAAACCCCATTACTGTTTGGTCTAGGTGAAGAAAACCAACAAAAAAAAAGCATTAATAGAAAATTTCATATGTTTCCCATGGATCCAGCTCGGATTTTGTTTTGCACTGGTCAGAGTCCTGGGGGACTGGATGGGTTTTGGTAGACCAGAGAAGCCAGAGTTGTGGTGTTGGGCTCTGACTTGCCTTAAAACAAAGCAGAATCCTTGCCTCTGCATTTTGTTATGACTGTCTGTTGTCAAGATGTGTGCGCCTCATGCCTCCTTCATCTTAGGGCTTTCCCAGCCCTCTCCACCGTTTTCTGCATCAACAGTTGTTTCACTGTTTATCCCAGTGGGGATTTTTGGTGTTCAAACACGTGAAACCACCCCACCCTCATTATTCATTATCATAACTGACAGCATTGAAGAAACACTGCATGTGTAAATAGTTTTAACTGTGGATCTTAGGCCCGTCATTAACATTCTTTTTCCTTTTCTAAATTCATACATTTGTACTGAGAGTTGAAAGTGCTTTCTGCATCTGCTCTACATCTTCTTTGCATAGAATTTAATGAATCCTTTAATGTCTCCAAAATCCCCAAATTGTCATCATCTTTATCACCATATCCCAAACCTGTGGTCAGGCATTTTTGAGGAGACCTTTCCTTACAGCTTGCAAGAGTCAGTGGTCCTTTAATCAGCCTCCACTGGGGAGAAGTCAGATTCATTCTGCATCATCAAATTAGACATTGTGCAATGTGCACTGTGGGAACGGGCTAGTGTGCATTATACAAAGAAACAGAGAAGAAGACAAATACAGAGATAGAAAAAGAAAGAAGACTTGTGGGCATGGTAGGGGAGACTGGGTAAACTTTGCAACTTGATTATCACACACATGCAGACAAAATGCACGTACACAGCTTATGATTACTGGCACCTTTGGTTTCACTGGTCACTGTGGGCCCAATTTAGAGCTTGACAATGTGCCTGTTACAGTACAAGCAGGGACCTGAGGGACAACATGACAAACAGTGTTATTTTTTTTTATCATTGAGAAACAATTCCTCCTTTTGTTCTTTCTTTGAACGCTTCTTTCTTTATCTTTAACATTTAATGCACAGAGATTACTGGAACAAATGCTTAGGTATAAAAGACTATTTACATCTTCTAAACTGTGTATAAGTTGAAGATGTGACAGTTCCAATATACTGTGCAAACAGAAAATTTAACAGTAGTAAATTTTAAAAATACTCTATAAAAAGTTCTCAAAAGGAATTATGAAATCATGTTTCCTGTACTTCTGAATTACTATATTTCTCCAGTTTCTTACTTAATTATGTCTCAAGATACTTACTAACTGGATTTTGAGGTAAAGGTTAAAATAAAGAAAATAATACATTTTCTTTCACTTATCCTTTTCAGGGTCACTGGGGGGGCTGGAGCCTATCCCATCTGTCATAGGGCGAGAGCGAGGGTTCACCCTGGGCTAATACAGAGAGACAGACAGCCAGTCACGCTCACACCTACAGCCAATTTAGAATCACCATGACTTTGGACTGCACGAGGAAACCAGATTACTCCACACAGAAAGGTCGTGGTGGTGGATTAGAACCGCCGTGCTGACCGCCGTGCTGACCGCCGCACCACCATGGTAAACCAGATTTAAAAAGCACAGGCACCAATATGCCCACATGTTCCATCTGAACAGAAAATCAGGATGACATTTGTTCCACCCAAACTGTTCCTTAAACTTAAACTTAAATTGATTTTGTTTTCAAACTATAGAAAAGCGAGACAGGTCCTCACAAAGTGACTGTGTAACCAGATTTATGACTCAGATTTGAGTATTTTAAGTATCACACACACACACACACACACACACACACACACACACACACACACACACACACACACTCCCTTCCAGACATGCATGTGCACACACACACACACTCCCTTCCACACACACACACTCCCTTCCAGACATGCATGTGCACACACACGCACACACACACACACACACACACACACACACACACACACACACACACCCTTCCAGACATGCATGTGCACACACACACACACACACACACACACACACACACACACACACACACACTCCCTTCCAGACATGCATGTGCACACACACACACACACACACACACACACACACACACACACACACACTGCAATTCTCCAAGCACTGTCCTCCCAGATGTGATCTCATTTCCACTCAAAATCATCATGAGAATCCAGCCCCAGCTGGAGATTTCTCATTTTGTTCCTCTCATATTAAATGCATGCATACACACACAGACACACACACATCCACAGAAAAAAAATATCTGCATTTATATGTCAGAATGAGCATAATTTTCTTCAAGCTGAGCTTTCCCAACAGTGATGCGGTTCTAACCACATGAGAGGCTGGTTTGCTAGCTTTTCTTTTAATTCATCATTTGCATTGTTGGACTGAAATTTAAATGTTTACCTCAGTAAAATCAGTGGAAACAACAAAAACTCTCTTTGGTCCTCATACTTGTATCTTATTTCACTGGTGGTACTCTGCAGGAGTTACATTTGCTATTTATTTTCTGACCTAATAGAGCTTAAAACACCAGAACGTCCAACAAAGCATGTTTTACATCCACAGGATTACGTGTGTAAATCAAGAGTCAGCTAAACCTTGGGTGGCCTGTTATTTAGCCCTGGGGCAACAGACGTCTGGACTCTAGCAACGTCACCCATTAAAGCTCCATTCAGCTATTGCAGGTATCACAGACAGACAGGATACAATCAAATATTTGATACTGAATCTCAGGGACAACTGGTATAAGATTTATATGTTATAATGTGCTTGAATTGCAAAAAGGCAGATACTTTATCTATCATTGAGGACCAATTTAAATCCCCCTGAGGCATAAGAACACATGGGAGTTTTTAAAACAATTAGCTCTGCTAAATGAAGCTCATTATGTGGTTACAGAGCTCTGAAGGGAAGAAAAGGAAGTGAAAGGCAAGATGGAGTAAGATGGGGAGAAAGAAGGAAAATTGAAGCTGTAAACGGTGAAAGGCATGAATGAGAAGAAAATGGCAAAAGGGGAAATCATATTAGAGAAGAAGCAAGAGTGGTTAGGACTGGAGGTAACGGAGAAGGTGGAGGCTCTAGTTAAGTAACATGAATTAAAGTTGCTTTAATCCCCAAACACAGTGAGAAAACCCATGAGGCAGAGGTGTATGGGGTGCATCAAAATGAGAAAAACACTCCACCCTGACATGTGGCTTTGCAAAGACCCCCAAGACCCCAGACCCCAGTGACTGTATTTAAAATCCACAGAGAAAATTGCATTTATAAATAAGCTAAACAGATGTGAGCTTAGACAAGTGAAAAGTATGAAAAATAGTTTTTCAGTAAAGAAAACAAGAAACCAGTTAACAGTCTTTGAAGGGATCCAGTCACATCACCTCCCCAAACCAAAGATTCCCAAGGAGAAATCCTAATAGCAACATCATCATCCTTTTTTCTTTAATGTCACGCTCTCACTGTGAAGCACCTGTAGTCTGTTTTTTCATTTATAGATGTGTATATGTTTGCTGTGAAGTTCACATATATAAATAGCAGTAATTAAAAATCCAGAGCCTGCACTGTACAATTAACTAAACTAACTAAACTATCTGTATGACTTTAGACACACTGTAAATGCTGCAGCCAACTTTGCGGTCATTTTGCCCTCCAATTTCAAAGCGTTTTGTTTAAATAAACCTCTGTCCCAGAAAACAGAAAGCTACTGTTGCATTTGTTTTTCATGCATCATCTTTAATCCAACTTGAATTGCACATCTTTCTGTTTCTGGTCTTAAATTTTCCATCCCAAGCATGAACTTTATAATTTACAGCTACACTTTTGCTCATGTCAGCACCGGTATTTAGACTGCACGTTTGTGCAACATTACAATTTGTACAATGCAAACCCAGTATTCACAGTGTACGTACAAATTCACCTATTCACCTACAACTTAAATCAGCTAGCATTCTTTCCACCAGCTTTTGTTTTACAGTTTTGTTTCAGCACACAAGTATTATACATAATTATTACTAGCAATCTGAGAGTAAATAGATGTTGGATGACCAGCAATCAGAAGCTGATGCACTTTTCCTGCTGGAACAAAGAGAATCATTAAATCAAACAAACTTTAAATCATGCATTTACTGAAGATACTATAGAATCAGGTCCACAGGATCAAGTGTATTTAACGTCACAAATATTTACCTGTGTGGTCAAGGTAATGCAACTCATTCAGCGAATGTGCAAGTTTGTGTTTGGCTGTCATATGCTGACATGGTCATGATTAACTATTTTGTAAGAATTATCCCATTTGGTATCTTCCTGGTGTGTTGAAGTGTGGTTTTTGTATTTGATCAAAGTTTCTTTAGGTGGTGTTCTATTATTCCAGCACTTAAATGCCACACCCTATGATTCCTGTGACATTGCTTCATACATGTCTAAAGAAATGAATGCAACACCTCAAAAAAAAAAGAAAAAAAGTCTGCAGCTTGAATTCAAGCTCATACAAAAAGCATTAGACATGGTATGACCACAGGGGGATTGTGAAGATATGAACTCTGTGGTGCAATTTGCCCTGCAGTTAACAGTAGGTTAAAGTTAAGAGTAGGGCTAGGGTTTAAGGGTAGGGATTCTGCAGTTGCAAAACCCTAAGAAATGCATCAACCTGCTGAGAGGGACAAGGAGGGTAAGACTTTGTCAGCTGCTGGAATCAGATTCCCAGAAGGGAACCATTATCCAACTAGCAACAATGCTAAGCAGTGCAGTAATGTATTTGGCAGAGTTAGTCAGCGATGGCGTTGACTGCTGACGCACAGAAAGAATATCTGGCTTCTTCTTCTGTTCTTCTGCTTTGCCCACATGTGCTGTTCTCTTTTATATGCTTGTCAGAAAGACCATAAGACTAACAGAAACAGAGAAAGTGCTACGGGGGCAGTTGTAAAACCATCCATAACGATGGCTTTATTTTATGTGCTATGAGATTTGTAGTTGGATTGATTAGATAAAAAGTCAGTAAATATTTTACTATCAACTGTGGAAGAAGAAACAACAGTAGTAAGCACTAAGTTGCAGCTGACATATTTTGTATGATTTGTGCACAGTGCAAGGCTGATAACTTTTAGTATATAGAAGGTTAAAGGGAAAAAAGACATATGAAACTCGAGCATCTTTTTCTTGTAATTAGTTTTTTACATCAGCGCTGATATTTCCTATCAGGAGGTAAGTACGTGAAGTTTATTCATACAGCGCCTCTCACAGACATAAAATCGGTGCTAAACAAAATAAAAACAAAGAATAATCACAATAAAATACAGTAAACAGCAATACAAGATTGGGATAAAAACACAGAACAAAACAGAAACAACAAAAACAGTTACTGTCAATAAGATTTTACATGTGATTTTCTATTATAAACCCTAGAGGCCAGTACAGCCATGTGAAAAAGAGAGCTTTCACAGGAATCTATGTAGTTATGTGAAAAACTAAGTACATCCTTAGTGCTTAAGAAGGTAAGTATAGCAGCTAGATGCTGATAATCAAATGCACTTGATTAATTGATCATCAGCAAGTGTGACCACGTCTATAATGTCAGCTTTGGCATTTTGCTGGACTGGAGCATTCATGAGCTACAGACTCTACTTGCCTCAGTTAATATGTTAAATGTTAAAGTTCATGATAGAAACGCAATGAACAAGAATGATTTCTTTGGAAGGTTTGCCAGGAGAAAGCCTCTTCTCTAAAAATATGACAGTGCACTTTGCAAAGTTTGCAAAGTTGCTTCTGAACAAACCACAAGACTTCTGGAACAATGTCCATTGGACAGATGAGACCAAAGAGGAGATATCTGGCCATAATACATACAGTGGTGTGAAAAAGTGTTTGCCCCCTTCCTCATTTCCTGTTTTTTTGCATGTTTGTCACACTTAAGTGTTTCGGAACATCAAACCAATTTAAACAATAGTCAAGGACAACACAAGTAAACACAAAATGCAATTTGTAAATGAAGGTGTTTATTATTAAAGGTGAAAAAAAATCCAAACCATCATGGCCCTGTGTGAAAAAGTGATTGCCCCCCTTGTTAAAACATACTATAACTGTGGTTTTTCACACCTGAGTTCAATTTCTCTAGCCACACCCAGGCCTGATTATTGCCACACCTGTTCTCAATCAAGACATCACTTAAATAGGAGCTGCCTGACACAGTAAGGTCCACCAGAAGATCCTTAAAAGCTACACATCATGCCGAGATCCAAAGAAATTCAGGAACAATTGAGAAAGAAAGTAATTGAGATATATCAGTCTGGAAAGGGTTATAAAGCCATTTCCAAAGCTTTGGGAATCCAGCGAACCACAGTGAGAGCCATTATCCACAAATGCCAAAGACATGGAACAGTGGTGAACCTTCCCAGGAGTGGCCGGCCGCCCAAAATTACCCCAAGAGCGCAGCGACGACTCATCCAAGAGGTCACAAAAGACCCCACAACAACGTCCAAAGAACTGCAGGCCTCACTTGCCTCAGTTAAGGTCAGCGTTCATGCCTCCACCATCAGAAAAAGACTGGGCAAAAATGGCCTGCATGGCAGAGTTCCAAGGAGAAAACCACTGCTGAGCAAAAAGAACATTAAAGCTCGTCTCAATTTTTCCAAAACACATCTTGATGATCCCCAAGACTTTTGGGAAAACATTCTGTGGACCGATGAGACAAAAGTGGAACTCTTTGGAAGGTGTGTGTCCCATTACATCTGGCGTAAAAGGAACACTGCATTTCAGAAAAAGAACATTATACCAACAGTAAAATATGGTGGTGGTAGTGTGATGGTCTGGGGCTGTTTTGCTGCGTCAGGACCTGGAAGACTTGCTGTGATAAATGGAACTATGAATTCTGCTGTCTACCAAGAGATCCTGAAGGAGAATGTCCGACCATCTGTTCGTGTACTCGAGCTGAAACGAACTTGGGTTCTGCAGCAGGACAATGATCCTAAACACACCAGCAAGTCCACCACTGAATGGCTGAAGAAAAACAAAATGAAGACTTTGGAGTGGCCTAGCCAAAGTCCTGACCTGAATCCTATTGAGATGTTGTGGTATGACCTTAAAAAGGCCGTTCATGCTCCAAAACCCTCTAATGTAACTGAATTAGGAGAATTCTGCAAAGATGAGTGGGCCAAAATTCCTCCAGAACGCTGTAAAAGCCTCATTGCAAGTTATCGCAAACGCTTGGTTGCAGTTGTTGCTGCTAAGGGTGGCCCAACCAGTTATTAGGTTTAGGGGCAATCACTTTTTCACACAGGGCCATGATGGTTTGGATTTTTTTTCACCTTTAATAATAAACACCTTCATTTACAAATTGCATTTTGTGTTTACTTGTGTTGTCCTTGACTATTGTTTAAATTGGTTTGATGTTCCGAAACACTTAAGTGTGACAAACATGCAAAAAAACAGGAAATGAGGAAGGGGGCAAACACTTTTTCACACCACTGTAGTGCCATGTTTGGCAAAAACCAAGCACAGCATAACTACCTTGTACCTACTGCCAAGCACAGTGCTGGAGGGGTGGTGATTTGGGCTTGTTTTACAGTCACAGGATCTGGGCACCTTGCAGTCATTGAGTCAACTATGGACTCCTTTGTATGCCAAAAGTATTTTAGAGCCAAATGTGAGGCCATCTGTCCAACAGCTAAAACTTGGATGAAACTGGGTCACGCAACAGGACAGTGACCCCAACTACAACAGCAAATCTGCAACAGAATGGCTGACAAAATGAAAAGAATTAAGTTGTTGCAATGGCCTGGTCAAAGTCCAGACCTCAACTTGATAAAATGCTTTGGCGGGACCCTAGGAGAGCATAAACAAATGTCTGTGAACCTCAGTGAATGTTGTAAAGAAGAGTGGGCCAGAATTCCTCCACAATGGTGAGAGACTAAGAAAATCATACGGAAAATGACTTCTTTCTGCAAGCTATTGAATCATGGGGTGTACTTAGTTTTCCTCAGGACTGCATAGAGTCCTGTGGCAACTTTCTTTGTCACATGAATTATATGCCAAAGTACACTGCTAAAAAAAACTAATGGAACATTTTCAAACACATCAGAGCTCAATGGGAATGGACCAAACAACTGTGGGGGCCAGTCAATGGTATCAATTCCTTCATCCTCCAAGAACTGCCTGCAAGCTCTCGCCACATGAAGCTGGGAATTGTCGTGCATTAGGAAAATCCCAGGACCCACTACATCAGTGTAGGGTCTGACAATGAGTACAAGGAGTTCGTCCCAATACCTAATGGTGGCCAGGGAGCTGTTGTCCAGCCTGTAGAGGTTTATGCGTCTCTCCATTGATCTGCCGCCGCAGACCATCACTGACCTACCACCAAACCACCCATGCTGAACAATGTTACAGGCCGTAAAACATTTTCCACAGCTTCACCAGACCTTTTTGTGTCTGTAACATGTCCTCAGGGTAAACCTGCTCTCATATGCGAAAAGCACAGAGCACCAGTGGTGGACCTGCCAATTCTGGTATTCTATGGTAAATGCCAGTCGGGCTCCATGGTGCCAAGCAGTAAGCACAGGGGCCACTAGAGGATGTCGGTTACTCAGGCCACCCTCATGAAGTCTGTTTCTGATGGTTTGGTCAGAGACATTCATACCAGCGACCTGCTGGAGATCATCCTGTTCCTCCTTACACAAAGGAGCGGATACCGGTCCTGCTGATAGGTTAAGGACCATTTTCATCCCTGTTCAGTTCTCCTAGAGTAACTGCCTGTCTCCTGGAATCTCCTCCATGCTCTTGAGACTGTGCTGGGAGACACAGCAAACCTTCTGAGAATGGCACATATTGATGTGCCATCCTGGAGGAGTTGGACTACCTGTGCAAACAGTCAGAAAAGGGGATGAGGGGAAAAAAATGTCAGTGGCTTTCACCTGCAAAACTATTCCTGCTTTGGAGGTTGTCTCATTGTTGCCCTATTGTTGTTAATTTCATTAACACCAAAGCAGCTGAAACTGATTAACGACCCCCTCTGTTACTTAATTAACCAGATCAATATCCCTGAAGTTTAATTGATTTGATGCTAAACTCTAAAAAGTGTTCTTTATTTATTTATTGAGCAGTGTTTACGTATATGAAGACTCTCCATTGTGCGTTCATCTTGCAAAGTTTCCATTGCTGGAGCCAGAAGAGAACCAGTAGTGGACGTCTGACAGCAAATAAAGGCACACGTTTAAAGAGGGACAATTACATCATCATCAGCAATGCAGAATTTAGTAACATGAGCACAACATCCTACTGCGCTGTGCCAGACTCAGATTCCTGATACTATATGTGTGGCTGCCTGTCCAAATAACATATGTTTTTTCTTTCCTGACTGCTGTCTAACCTAAAAAAAAACCCTCATGATTCATCTGATTCAACACACACATGCTCTCGCACGTAAGCCAGCCAAATCACATGACATGCGTTTCCACATGTTTTGTTTTGTTTGTTTTTTGTTGTTGAAGGCCATTTATTTTGTTTTGTTTTGTTTTGTTAGACATAACACAGAAGCAATCAAGTTTCCTCCCAGTGGATCTGGATCCAAATGTGTGTTTGTGTTGGCCATTTTCAGAAAGCTGGCAAAATTCACAGGCTGACTCACCTTTAGGTTATATGCTTTACATACTCTTGTAAGGTATTTAGTAGCAGAGTGCTTCATACATTTAGCAGCAAAATCTTTATTGTGTTTGAATAACAACAAAGTCCATAGGTCTGAACGCATAAAAAGCTGCGCTAATATTGGCTCAAGTTAGAAATTAATAAATAACTGAAAAAATAAATCCACACTAAGGCTGAGATGTCATTATAGGCAAACACTGTTTTACTTCCTCTGGACCTTTCATTCAATGCTGCACTTAATAATATCACCCATTTAAACGTTTTTAATAGATGCTTTGATTGATAGTCTGTCAGGCCAATAGTCAAAGCAATGCGTGCTAATCATTGCCTATATCATTGCCTGTACCTGAATTAATGCTATTTAATTGACTGTGAAGTGGATTAGCACAAAGAACAGTTCTTTCATCATGTATTATTTTCTTAGCTTAACTACCAAATCTATATTTTTCAATTTTTCATAGTCTTCGTAATCTTACAGAAACTCTGTGACTTTTTCATTTAAGTGCTGTACACAGCAATGCCAGTCCTACACCCCTCACACATGGAAATCACTGTTCACTGTTGTGGCAGCTGAATGAATACATTTCTACTTAAAATGATCCAAACTTTTCAATAAAGCTGGCGATAACAGACACGAATTAAGAAAAAAAAAAGAAAAAAGAAGACAAAGCAATTTATTTGTTAGATTTTGAAGGAGATGCCATCTGCATTTTCCCCCATCCAAATTATTAGTCATAGATGGAGCTGGTCTAAGGGAACAGTACAAACAAAAAGCTAATAAAATACTAATCTTTAACCAGAAGATACATAGCTCAGTGGCTTAGAAGCTACTGGTTGACATTTTGGTCTTAAAAGCACAGCTTATGTGGGTTTTCTCCATGCATACCGAACGAAAACCTGCTGTAGCAATAGTTGCTGCTCTGTGGTTGCACTATGTGCAGTTAGCTTGTGCTGGTTATCATGACAGAGCAACATCTTGAGGAAAGGAGGACTACCAGTGCTCTGATTTTTTTTTTTTTAAACAACTCCTTGGCTATTCTAAAATGTAGATGAAAAATAAAAAGTCTTGACAGCAAATGAAAAGAATAGTTGTTTTTATTTGGCACGACACAAAAGTGCTTTATGATAACACTGCCCATGACTAAGTTGACATGAAAACAATCTTGTGGTTTAACTGTCAGTCTCATTAAATACACAATGAAAAATAAAAATAAATCCAAACCTTAAAATTGTATAAAAATGCCACTTTTTTTTTTCATTCATCATTGTTCTGTAAGGCACTTCACAACCACAAACAAATGTTTTGTTTTTTTGGCAAATGGTTTTAGATAAACGTTTTCAGTCTGCTTTATTTTATTGCTTATTGTAGAGAAGTAATTCTTGCATATTATTTAAATGCATGTGATCTGTGTGAATCAAAACTTTACCTGGATGTATTTATTGTATTTGCTGTGTGGACATATGGGGCCCTAGAAGTTTTACATGGATACCAGAAAACATCTAAGTACAAAATCCTACAAACCACAGAACAGCCTTCAATAAATATTTTTGTTTTCTATCTAAGTACAAAGTAACAAATATAAAGGTTCACCACTTTTCTTGAAATCAATAACTTATCCCTACAAATTGCATTTTTTTTTTTTAATTTTTGCTATTGCAGAACCTCCCCCCAGCTCAAAATTTCACATTATTTGGTCAGATATACAAGTCATTGTCAGAACAGTCGAAAGCACACAAATACATTTATCATTTTTTTCTTACAAAAACATGAATGAAAATAAAGAATCTTTGGTAGCTAAGGAAAAATAGAATGGAAATGTCTATATATAAAAATGCATTGAAATACATAGTAAAATAAGAAAACGGCTACAGCAAAGGGCTGACACGGCATAGAAATCCAGCTTTGACTCAATAAGGTACTGTGTGTAAAAAAAAGGACACCTTTATATTTAATATCACAAACAGGTCATAAATTACTTGAAACCATCAGAATGCACCCGTCTTTGAAAAGCACTCTGACACCTTGATGCAATGCAAAGAGAACCACTGAGGTATTTAATCTTCATTATGTCAAGCATCACGCAGAATGATGAGAGAGACGTAAAAGTGCATATGAATAACAGTCCAAAAAACTAAGTACATCCCATGAAAATCGTTGCCTTTCCTATATGTTTGAACAAGCAAGCCTTTAATCTCTTTGCCATTTTGACAAAATCGCTGCTGTCGGAAACCCAACATGCCAAGGAGGTGCGTCAAGGCACTGATGCTAAAACATATCTGCATGACACCTGGCAGCGCTCGTGCAGTTGCTTGATATTAAAATATGCTTATCTACAAACAGGAAGTGATTTGATGTGCATGGCAGGTGTACTAGAAAAGCTTTTGCTGTACATAAAGAACAATAGACTTAAACTCCAGCTTGCAAATAAACATAGATAAGAGCGGGCATTTTGGAAAAGAAACTGTCCTCTAGACAGACAAAGCAAAGGATATATTTGGTCACAGTAATCACAGACCTGTGCTGCACAAAGAAAGTCAGCTTTTCAAGTTGGTTTAAGCTTCTTTTTCGGAGAACCTCATGCCAGCTGTGTTTGCAGCCGTTTCGCTGTCTCGTGGCCTGGACAGCTTACAGTCATCAATTCAACTATCGGTTCTGCTTATTGAAGTGTGCTTAAAAGTGATGGTACTCCATCTGTCTGAAAGCTGAAGGTAGAGCAGAAGTGGACATTTCAATAGGATAATGATCCCAAGTAGACTGAGAAATCCAGCACAGAAATGGCTCAAAAAGAAGAAATGGAGCCCTGAATTAACCCTAATCAAAACCTTGATTTTTATGCCAGTGGAATTTGAGATATGAAGTGCACGCAAGACAACCCTAAAGAATGTAATTTTCTATGGAAGAGTGGTAAAAAAAAAAATCAGCCAGTTAATGTCAAAGAATAGTGAAAAATTATGCAAAAATGCTCCTTTATTTATAGCTACTGTTTCAAAGAGGATCAAGTGTTTGCTTGTCCAAAAAAAAAAAAAAGATTTGACATGATTACTTTTTTACATGACTACTTGACATAACATTCATGTCTGCTCCTGGTCTATTGCTTCCTTCCATCAACTGCCCTTATTCACATTCCTATTATCAGGTAGTACTATTCCCAGGGGGCACTAGCATCTTCTCACATTCCACTTTTTCCCCCTGCAAGTCAACACGATGCAAGGCAGCATAGAGATGTAGCCACATTATCCTTAATAAGTACATGAAGAACTGGAGAGGGAAAGGGCATTAGGAAGGCAGAAATCACAAAATCTTTGGACTGGAACTTGTCCACCTTGCCTGCTTGGTGGTTAAAATTCATACTGGTAGAAAGACATACCTTAACAATAATAGTGTTTAAACCATTTTTGCAACATACACCTATAAAAAAAACTTTTTAAAAAGAAGGAAAAACAAAAGTCACTGTTTCTGTAAAACAGTTACAGCAGCAATGATTCATCGTCTCTCTCTTGTGGTCATATGTTCACCTGGTCACCTGATCAGGCAGAGATTATATCTACCAGTCAGCGATCAGTTTCACTCTGTAAACGAAAAATACTGCAGTCATGTCATATGGGAATAACAATAAATATACTCCAACACTGGGTGATGATATGATATGTTTTCACATTAAACACAGATTAAACAGCCGGTCCATTAGTTACATTCCAATCGTATCCTTTTCCAACCAAGCGCTTTCTCGTAGTTGGAATAAGAAGCTAAGTAGTCTGGTTATCTGATTCTCTCGTTGATTCCAGATGTGGTATTTGCTGCCTTAAAGCTTAACAGGTGAAGAGCAAAAGAAAGTTTGTTTTTTTCCCATATGACATGAGAGCAACAAAAGAAAGAAAGCAGCTTTAAAGTCCTTTCTGCGCCCCTTCCGGCTTCATAAATGGATACTGTAGCACTTCCCAAAACAGATTAAAACACTGAAAAGGTACACTTGACTTCAACATGTGGCAATAAAATATCAAACAAAAGCAAAATAGCTTTTGATGGATGTGTGAGTTTTTCAGTGGTAAAATAGAGCGTCATATCTATTTAGTACATGTGTATATGCTATACTTACACTAATTATCTAGCCCTGGTGAAAGCCTCTATCAACACCTCTATGTCACTACAGACATATTTTCTTTTTGTCTATGCTGTTCAGTCCTTTGACAGAGGAGACAAACTGGCTGTCTTTAGGCTTTCATTTGGTGGGGCAACACAAAGATTGTTCTTTTGTTTGATTTAAAAAAAAAACATTTATTGGAGAGACTGTGCTCTGGAGGTAAAATATTCTTACTGGACAAGTTAAATCCCAGTTCAAAATCCACAAAAATCCCAGCTAAAAATCCAGTTTCATTGGCTTAGTTGCTAATATTAGATGAAGCCCAGCGAAAATGACAAGGGTAAGAGGTAGCTAATATTATAAAGCACTCTTGCTGCCAAATGCAATATACGTGATCTTGCCATTCTGAGCTATCCAAATTAGCTAATTAGCCTAAACTAGTTGATCTTCAGCTAAACTTTTTTTTTTTTTAAAGTGTGCCAAATGGCTAGTGTGAGGATGTACCGGGTTCATGGATGCCATGGCCACAGTCGCTGGTGTTTAGATGGTTTTGCCATTCAAGTTTGAAAAAACTGCTTCTTTGTCCATTTTAGTTGATCTCACTTTGCCTCCAGAGCTGCTCTGTAGCTAAGAAACACTTGTATAGCAACAAGATGGTGTGTGAAAGCAACGCAAGGTTTCAATGGTAAATGATGACTGCAGTCTGGAAGTCACACGTCCAGTACCATATCGTAGTGTGTTTCCTTCTTTCTTTTCCCACATTTACTTATGAGCACTGTATATAATGTCAATAGTATGACCCAGTAACTTGCATACACCACTGCCCCTATTATCAGAACAATCTTTTCTGTTTCAGGGAAGGGTCTTCTAGTCTGTTGTATTACTGTGTATATAATCCCAATGAAAAGGATGGTGAACCATACGGATATTGGAATCAGACCGAGGAAGTTCACCACTATTGTCTTCCTCCCAGAGGTCCCCCATCCGGACTTGTTGATTGTTGCTATTGCAAACATTTTGGCTGGCAACAGGCTTGACATATACAGTACAGAATAGAATGACATGAACACCATGACAATGTTACCTCTGAGGCAGCTAGCAAATGATGACTTAATCAGTGCCACTGCTTGCACAATGAGTAGAAACAAGAGAATATTCCAGAGCCTTCCTTGGTAGAAGAGTTGGATCGCAGTGGCGATGAGGAAAAATGGGAAGAAGCCAGTGATCACAGCCTCATAAGTCATCCATAGATGGTGTTTGTGGAACCACATGGAGTTGTAGAGCCATTCTCTGAAATATGACTTACTCCATCTAGTCTGCTGATTGAGCCACCGCAGATATGTGATTGGTGTCTCTGTCAGGCACTTGGACCGTGCAGTGTATTTGGTTGCATACCCAAGGCTGAGAACTCTGTTCGTGAGATGACGGTCATCCCCAAAACTGCAGTGGGATCCCATGAAGGTCTGATTGTACCAGTCCTCAAGGAACTCGTGGAGGAGGGAGTTCCGGTACATTCCTAAAGGCCCGCTAATGCACTGAACGCAGCCGAAGTAAGACTGGCAAGCCCGCTCAATGTTGAAGGCCATCCAGTACCGAACACTGCTCAGGAAGGAGATCCACGACTCATATTTATTTAAGATCTATGGGAAGGTTGGAAAGCAAAGAGAAAAATTAAGAAGTTTTAAAAAAAAACGGTTTACAAAATGTGCATGTTTAATGTTAAATACTCAAATTTCACAAAATTTGCCCCTTGCAGCAAGAACGTTTTGACAGTCTACCTGTACATCTCCTCCAACTCCTCCTACCATAGGGTCTTCTTCCAAAACCTTCACCATCTCCACTGATGATGCTGGGTCCAGCATGGTGTCAGAATCACACACCTACAAAAAAACAAACAAATATTAAACAGCGGATTAACTGTGTTTTAGCAACACGTGGAAGAAAAGCCCAAATGAGATGGCTTCTTTGTTTGACATACCCCTAAATTCAGATGAAGCAAGGAAAAAGCTTCCTATTTGAAATAATCAGGTCTTTCAGCAAGACACCAAACCACACCTCTCCCTTTCCCCTTTCCCCACACATCTCCTCCACCCATCCATCAATATGCCACATTGGCTTATTAATGCTTAGCCAAGAAAAGCATCAAATTGTGCTTGGACAGACAAAAAGCAGAACAAAATTTTGAGATGCAAAAGCATTCATGTGAGATTAAAATGAAATTAAGTACATAGAACAAAAGAAAGATAATCATACATCCAACAAAACACATACATGGTCTGAATAATAATAATAATCCCCACCAACAAAGATCAGAGTAGCTCCTTTCAACTTTGATCGCCACCCGCTTATAGCTTTTTTTTTTTTTTTGCTCTCAGCATTTTCTTCTATAAATGGTAATTTTCCTGACCAACAAAATCAGGTGATGAAAACAAACCTAAAGCTCAGTCCGTTTAACAAAATACATCTGTTACAGGCAGAGCCTGATGAGAGTGAAAAGGCATGCAACACTGTCCCTCCTATTCCTAAGGTTTTAGAGAACTGGCATGACTGCTGGCAGTGCTGCAGTAAGGTCTATTGAACCTTTTGTTAAATAAATGGTTTCTGGCAGGATGAAGCCAGCTGCAGGTGTTAGACAACATTATAGCTCTGAGTTCATATTCTCAAAGTGTCCTTCTTTGTTATGCAGACCCATTGAATCATTTTAAAGCTGTTACAGTAACAAAGTATCAGTTGAGCCTCACTCTTTGATCACAATGCTTTTTCAAACACCAACCACTGAACACTGCAGAACAAAAATGATATGCTGATACTCGGCAGCTTGGCAGAAGAGTTGTGATTTATACATAAATCTGAAGACAAGGGAATTTTTTGATTTAGCCTTGGGCTTTTGAATGTAATAACAACAAATCTGTTGAACTGTGAAGCTAACTAAAAATGGAGAAAGTCCTATGGCATGCCCATACAGATTATTCTGTGTAGTTCAACATACCCAATCAGTTACTCATGGAAAGAAAAACAGTGTAACTGGAAAGTACCTTTCATGCACTGTTTAGCATTAAAACGTAGGTTCAGGAAAAGGTGTGGAGTCATGTTCAACCCACATTACACCATGTGACCTCACCAGCCTTCAAATGTATTTTATTCTTTAGGTAAACACAGTTTAAAAGAGGATCATTGTGGCCACAAGTGGCAACGAAGTGAGTTACATTGTGATGTTGATAAGTTTAGTTCACATTTGCCACTATTGGCTACTGATTCTAAGTCACTCCGGAGCATCAAAATCCCTTTGTGTGCTGAAGTGAGGGTGCATTTATTAGTAATTACTTTTATGCTCCTGAATATGGCCATACCATATACCTCCACAAGAGCCCATATTAATTTTAACAATCACTGCCTGCAGGATGCTGCTTTGCCAAGCACTTAATGTTTTGAGTCACAGTTTATACTTTAAGCCACACCAACACAATGTAGCTAAGCCAAACACACAAGTGAATTCAGTTTCCCCAAATCTGTAGCTTTTAGTCTTAGGTCTGTGCTAGTCAAGTTAAAAATTTCTGAACAGCCGACAAACACATACCGAATGTCACTTTTCTTTGATACGGACATGTAGATGATGTAACACCCTGTGAAACAGATCTGTTATTACACTTAGACATTAGCCACTGCTGCCCTTCTTCACGCCACACTTCACAACACTATCTGCATGCTAAAAAAGCAAAACAAAAGACTCTTTGTGGACCCCATATTTGGCTTGGCATAGCCTTCCCTCTTCTCTTTCCAGCCATCTCTCTTTCAATTCCCTTTCATTCCATCATCAGCTTGTGTTTGCCTAGTTTGCATCTCCCTCAGCTTACACTATGCCCTCCTTCAGACGTCAGCTCTGTCTGTGTGTTTGTGCGTGTTGTCTACAAAGATACACACAGGCACACCATAATATAAAACCTCATGTTTCATTATTTTCATTTAAAGGATTTTTTTTTCCCCCTGTGATCTACATTAACTGATTTTAACTGATTTAATTACGCAGCCTTACCTGCACGTAATCCACACTTCTCCCCAGCGCTTTGAAAGCTGTATACATGACCTCTCTCTTCCCTCCCCACTTCTGCATGATGCACACACATTTGTTGTTCAGCACAATCCTGGAGACTTGCTGAAGGCTCTCAGCGTAGCTCTCATCCGTCTCCTCGGGTCCTCTGTTGTGAAAATTACTCCTCCACACGTACGTGGCCGATCTGTCCGATCCCATGACCTCCTTAAAAATCTCCATCATGTACAAGTCATCGTCTGAATTTCCGTCGATCACCATGATCACTTTGATCCCTGGATATGTCAGCCTCCTCACTGACACAAGGCATTTCTTCAGGTAGTTGGGGTCCTCTTGATACGCAGCAATGCACAACGCCAAGGACTTGTTCAGTTTGATTGGTGTCTCTAAAGAGCGCCGCATGTTGCGGTGTTCTAAGAGTGCAAAGAGGCTCTGGATAATGAGGTGAACAACCAGAATGGCACCATACAAGCCAAAGGAGAGGTGATTTTGGGATGTAGTGAAAAACTGGTAGCCCATGATATAGGCTGTAGAGATGCCCACCAGGAGAGACACGCCGAACATGGTGGTCCCAAATATCCTCAGGTAAGTGAGGACTCTTTGACACTTCATCTATGGACAAAGGAAAAGGATTACATTTAGTAACAATTGTTTAAAAATGTCATGGTTAATAAACAGGTAGTGAAAAGTTTGCTACCATGCATACTAAAGTTTTAGTGTAACTAACCATAAGAAGTAAGTTACCTCCTAGAAATATCCTAGTATAAGAAATAAGCAAATGTGCAGAGAAAATGAAGCATTTATCTTGACATAAATTAAGAGCATCAGGATACAATCACTTTAATAATGGCATTAGAAACATTTTTACCATGCTTTTCAGTGGCACACAAGAGCTTTTATGTTTTGACACAACAAAAACAGGAAGAGACTGCAGTAAAGTTTCTCCCTTTTTTTTTAACCTCCCCCATCCCCATCCCTCTCCCGTTCTCTCCCCCTCCCCCAAATCCCCCTAAATGTCAGACAGTTGTGAGTAGCCAATTGTTCCAGCTCTCTTTTAGTGTGGGTGGCCGCACATTACAAGATTTCTTGACCTAATTAACCAACAGTTGGCTGCCTCTGCCACCCATCAAGGTCCAAGCACTAAGCACTTATTAAATGTTTTTTTGTTTTTGTTTTTTGTAATGAAAATTATTGTTTTGAAATGAGATGCATTTCAAAGGTCAGAGACCAAATATGAAAAACTCTGACCTAGAACATAAAAGATTATTTGTTTTTTTTATGAGAGGACCAATGCTTTTGCACAATCTGAAGTTTGTTTCCAGCTCTCATTATGTTGCTACCGCCATCTGTTTGGCAGACCAACGGAGACCCACTCAGCGTGGCTCATTTTGACTCAACGCAGAGCGGACCACCCTGTGATGTCATCTGTTTATATCTTTATGGGAAGAAGAAGACAGAGAGCTTTCTAATGCTGCACGTGTGCTTCTTCTCTCTGCATCTTTGTACAGAGAGCATTACAGGAAAATGACTTCTATTAAATAGATTCAAAGAGAGAAATGTCCAGCAAGCACAGAGAAAAGACCTTTGACTTTATGAAGGTCTAAGTATGCTGCTTTGGTCTCCAAGTCAGTTTTTTTTTCAATATTAAGATTAAGGTGCATTCAATACCATTTGGAACAGTGAGTGACCCTTGCCAAAAACACAGTTTGTAACACCGTGTGTGCGATGTCACGCATGTATCAAATTTAAGGAAATACATACATCAGAACACCAATGACATGGTCAAAAAGCTGAGTTTGTGAACATGCTTTGGAGTTCTTTGGACCACACCTAATCACATGACAGATAAAGGGAGGAGAAGCCACGAGAGACAAGGTAAGGATAAGAAAGTTGGGTAAAATAGCTGAGAAGTGGCTGTGTCATCCATCCATCCATCCATCCATCCATCCATCCATCCATCCACCAATCCATCCATCCAAAGGAAAACGAAAGCAAAAGACACTGAGGGAGTAGTAGAAACAGGGAGAGGGAGGTTGTGCTTGCAGAGAAGAATACACACAAACACACCCTTTGGCTCAGACATAATGCTTTGTTCATTTGATTGTTGGATGAGAAAGTCACGATCAGTGTAGCAGACCTCCTCCGGCATGTGGCAAAGGTTTTAACGTCAGGCCATGTTTTACAAGACCCCTGACATGCACAGACATACACAGAAATGCACATATAAAATCTTATTGTACCAATGCAGAGAGAGACTGTGTATGTGTGTGCATCTGTAAATCAAACAAACAAAAAACAAACAAAAGAGAAACACACACATTTTAATTGTGGCCTCCTTTAGCTTGTGTATGTGCATGTGAGTAAGAATCTGTATAATGCTTCATAGCAAGTCTATATAAAGTACTCATGAATAAACTCTTCCACCCTGTCCCTATGGCCAACCTTTGTATGAACTCAGCCACTGCTTAGGACTACGCAAAAATGTGCCAACAAAACATGATGTTTGGGGCACTTCATTGTCAGCTTACAAGCCCATCACGTCTGACACAAAGTGACAAATTCAGCATTTCTGAATTTTCACTTTTTGTTTCATCTACTGGACTTTGGAATAAAACAAAACAAAACTTGAGAAAACTGCAGAAGACAACGAGGACAGAAACCCTCCTCAGTGCTCCTTTTTGACTTTCTGTTTATGATCTGCACTTTAAGGATATAATATGTTTGCTCTGCTTTAATGTTTGGAAGTAAAGTAGAAATCCAAACTGTGAAATGAAATCCACCATCCACAGGCATGACATCTAGACTGTTCCCTCTTTACAGGTAAACGTAACCAATTCAGCCATTACCGCTGGTTACAATACTCTGGTCTTTGCAGCATCTCATACACCGTTTTGGGTGTGTAGTGCAGTGCAGAGGTCAGACTGACAATTAGCTCAGACTGCAGACAGATTAATTGCAGACTAAAAGTGAAGCCAAACTCTGGCCAGTTGCCTTTGAGATAACGCCTTTTAATCAGTTCTGTATCTGTGACAGTGGAGGTGTCATCCACATATGGTTGATGTAAATGAAGTCACTTTGGGTTAGTGTGTATGTGTTGGTCCACAGCATGTATCTGTGCAAGCAGAGGGTGTCATTAACACATGTTAATGATATCACCCCAGTTTTCTGTTTGTTGTTACATCTTGGCACTTGTGAGGGGTAGAATCTCGTCATGATGTCCTTGTGTGTGTGTGTGTGTGTGTGTGTGTGTGTGTGTGTGTTTGTGTGTGCGTGCGCGTGTGTGTGTGGCCAACCCTATGATGACCTTGGGCTGGAAGCGTGAGCAGTCTCATGCTGACGTTATTAACAGTCTCCTGAGTGAAACTCCCACGGGCTCTCTCTCAGAGATAACATTACAATAATGTTGAGTCTTGCGTGGATGCACACTAGTGAGTTAGTAGATAAATGAAGTGAAGACTAAAGAAAATGTGTGGATGGATTAGTCTCACCTAGCAAAACCGGATCCTTGGAAAAAGTGTATCTGGCTGAATTTGGAATCACATTGGGGTTTTCTTTTACACTGAGACACATGGATTTGTTAGGGATGACAGCAGTCCCTAACATATCCCTGTGAAAAGTAGACATAGTGGAAAGTCATTAGATTTGTGTTTGTTTGTTTTATTTTAAAACATGAATTAGGAAAATAGTATCTAAGTGCCCAAGTACCAATGCATTTACCTATAACAGGAACTAAAGGCCATACCTGCACTTCCTGAATGAAGCAGCCACTGAGTAACTCTAATGTTATGTTTTGTTTCCATGAAGCCAGATTTTCTTGTATTTTTAAAGTGGTCCTGAGCAATAGTTCTCCAGGCTTTCTGAAGGTTTTTCAAAGTTTTTCTTTGGATATCGGCTGCATGAAATAGTATTTTTACCCCAACAAAGTGATTCCCAAAGAGCCATTAGCTGCATGGTATGCACTGTGCCCTTAAAAAGTTTGAGGGAACTGGACAAGTGGAGGACAGAAGAAAAACTGTAAACAGCAGATAAACAGCATCTGGAAGTCATGTCATCAATGAATCCAAATTTGAAATTTTAAACTTTTGGTTCAAGTCATTGTCAGTATATAAGGAGGACGCCAAGAGAGAGGTACAACATCGAGTGTCTACAGCCATCTGTAAAACATAATAGAGGCTCTGTCATGGTTTGGAGCTGTATTTCAGCCAGTGGTGTTGGGGATCTTGTCAAAACTGATGGAATTATGGACAGAAAAGTATGGTCATCAAACATTTCTGTTCATAATTCACCACGTTACATCATCTAGAAAGCGTATTTGCTTCATTTTTCAACATGACAAGGATTCCAAACAAACAATGCAGTAAAAACACACCTGGGTAGAAAAACACACAGTGGAACGCTATCAGTCGTGGATTGGCCTCCCCAGAGCCCAGACCTCAACATTATTGAAGCAGAGTGGGATCATCTCGACAGAGAACGGAACAAAGGGCAGCCAACATCCAAAGAAGAGCTTTGAAAGTCCTTCAAGAAACCTGGAGAACTATTCCTAAAGACTATTTAACCTCCTGAGATCTGAGCTCCTGTTTGCAATGCAGTTTTAATTTCTACTTGATATCTGTGATTAGATGGACTTGATTTTTTTTTTTTTTTGAACAAGAAGTTATATTTTGTTAAACGGTTGTTGCATACGTCTGTGAAACAAAATGTCATCAGATGGGGTGAATGGGTTTATTTTACAGCATAACACAACAATTTCAACATGGCTTAACAAAGTATAAAACACTTTTGAGCAGAATAAAGTATAAGGTGCATCAAAGCCAAAATGTAATGTCCCCATATGTGGACGTGGGGTCTTAGGAGGTTAAAGAAATTACAAGAAAGCTGCCTAAGAGAGTTCAGGCTGTGCTGAAGGTGGTCAGGGCAAATATTGACTTTCAGGGTGGTTAGAACTGTACAAACTTCATGTACAGCATTTCCATTCATGTTTGCATGCTTCAATAAATCGCTGCGCTTATTTCCCATTTTCTCATCAAACTATTTGGAAACGAGTGGCTGATTGGAGACTTTTGAACAACACTGTAAATTTGGTCATTCTTTTGGGCCACAAATAACTGACACTGAATCAGTGCGAGCATTTCTCATGAGCAGTGAAATAAGGGGCACGTTTTGGGTTGTTAAGCAGTCAGGAGAGTCACCGCATGTTGTGATAAACTGCATGCATGTTACATCAGTGGATCACTGTCAGATTTACAGTTTAGGCTGCTCATGTGGGTTAATGTGAATGCCATGTGTACCGCTGCACAAATGTATCCACTAACAATACTATGTATGCGTGTGTACACAGCATGAGGTGTGTGTGTGTGTGTGTGTGAGAGAGAGAGAGAGAGAGAGAGAGAGAGAGAAAATGCAAGTGTGTATGGAGAAAGAGATGGTTTGACTAAACTCACATGAGAGCAGTTGAATCTCTATCAGCAGGGCTCCAGCTCAAGGACTGTGATAGAAACGTAAATTATGACAAGGCTCACCAGACTGCATGTGTTTGTGTGAGTGTGTGTGTATTCATGCACTAAAACTATATTTCTGCATGAGTGTGTGTGTCATTACTTAATGCCCAGAGTGTTATAGTGAAGCAGAGCCAAAAAAGACAGCTTGCTGGTCTGTATGGAGCTGAGATAACATAAAGCTTACATCTTTATGTTAGTGTGGCTCAGCAGTCACTGGCTGCAAGTGTAACATTCACAAATCAGCAGCTGTGGCTGGATGAGTGCTAATAACAAATCAAACTTTATACATTGCAGGCTAAGCTGACACTTGTGGCTGGTGCTTTAGACATGAATCACAGTTATTGTTAAGGATGGGCCCTAATTGAACAATTTTCAGGGTATTATTCATGAAAATGTTCAGTGAAGTCCAGATAGATATGGGCTAATAAATATAGATTAATGGTTTTTTTTGGTTTTTGCAAAGAGCCTCTTGATCCACTGAAGAAATATTACACATATTTTATGTCCTTTTAGTATTGAAAAACCAGACCTGCTGAGATATACACACCTTTGAAATCTCAAGTGTATTGAGTACTTCCAAGGAAAAAAAATGCCCTCATGTAAAAATGGAGAGCTATACAGCCTAGATAATGATTTTATATGTGCACTAGGTTGTCAGTATGTGTGTGTCAGTCTGTGCATGAGCTATGCAGGGCTAGAAAAGGCCGTGATGCATTGTAAAAGCATTAAACGTGGAACTGGCTCTCCTGACGATCATAGCAGCGTGCAGCAAAGGCTCACATCTTCATGAGAAGATGACAAGGCAGAGGAGAAGGAGCAGCTAGGAAAGACTTGAGAGTTGGCTGCAATCTTTAGGCTCGACATACTTGACACATTCAAGGCTGGACTGCTGCTCCATGTCTATTTATTATGTTAATTTAGTGGGAAGGATCCTTTTTCTTGTCTCTTTCTGTGTGCTATTAGAATCAGGTATGATAAGTCTAAACTAAAAGCAGCAAAAGGTTGTGACATCCCGTAGACTGTTTCGCATTACTGCACCTCCAGCTGTTTCTTCATCATGCATTCAACATCTCATCCAGTTACCACAACAGCTGTTGTTGTGTACATGATTTAATACAACAACGGGGCAAATCTGTTCTCTATTTCAAATCCAAACTATGCCTTTTGGTATTTTGGCGTGTCTTCTCCCTTTGATTCATCCTTGTAGTAGGAAGGAAAGTGGAGGAGGTGAAGTTGGGTGGGAGCTGCTCAGAGATGAATGGATGGCACACATCGAAAGCGGGGTGGGGCCAGGACATTGCAGGCATGGTGCTGGACTTGGATCTGTTTGCTGCCAGCTGAGGCACGGGACTTACATCACTGTGGCAGACTCCAAGAGACCAACGTGCAGATGTGGTTGAGTATGGAATTCCTCCTTCTAAAGTAGCTTCTTTGTGTGAAAAAATTAAACAAATAAATAAATGAAAACGCTTCTTTTGCAAATTCAGCACGTCTTTCTGTGTCACCCAGTGATCTAACAGTTCTCTTATTAGACTGGCAACAGGTATTTATCAGCAGTGCTCCAAAATAAACAGCTTTCCCTGCACGTGATAGAAAATTCTATTCATAGCACTCTTTAAAACCGCTGCCAAATGTGGTTAAAAGATAACAGAGGCATAGTCACACCCAATAAGTAGATGACTAGAAAGAGGTTTATAATTATTAAGGAAGAAAGAGTCAGAGTAAGATTCACGTGAGAATTTGTGTCTTTTTATAACACTCATCTTTCCACAAGAAGCAACTGTAAATAGCATTCACAAGAGTCATGTTTTAAGCTGCTCCAGCACAGTTTACTTTGTCAGGGGCCTTTGCTACTTTATGGTACGCTCTAACTCCTGGATATATGAATTAGCACTGGCATCAACCCTCTCTGTGATACTCTGTGTGACTCAGCATGAGGCAGTGAAAGTTCTACCCAAAACCTTCACTGACATCCAAATTTTCACTTTTACTGGCTGGCTGCAGTGCTGCTTTACTGCTTATATACCAAAGGAACCTGGAAAAAACTGTGGTATTAACACAGAGTAGATGAGTTAAGTGGTGGTGTCTGGGAGGGGCTGTGTCTCTAAGCTCAGCCCCACGGCCCTTTATACTAAGGGACCCTTGCTGAGAGCAGTAATGGCACGTGAGACTTGTTGTGAGCCTTAATGGTGGCCAGCCATGGAAAGGTTTCCTCTCTTCAGTAGTAAACTGCTCTGTGTGCTGTGTGGGAGTACGGACTGGAGCACTGATGAGTTTACAGTGGATTATATGAGTCTCAGACTTCAAAAAACGTACTTAAAAAAAATACTTTATTGCCATTACCAGCTATAGCAGACAACTGTGACATTCACAGAGTATTTCACTTAGCACTGAAGTCATATTGTCCTCCTCATTGTACACTGAGTCCTGCACTCAGCAGAGGAACTCCCTGGAGGGTTGAGATTAGGAACACCACATGAGTTTTAATGCAAATACATGTTGACATGGACATAAGGTCCACACATGCCCCAAATATACAGAGAGTATGTAGTGTGTATTTATCTGAAGTTTACATTTTCACTGCACACTAAGCCAAAAGGTCAACACAGATTAATAGGCAAGCCAGTTTAAAGGCTCACACATAAGTCATCCAGGAGATATTTACTTAAAAGATACACTTGGACATCACTGATATTTTGAATTTCTTCTTACAAGTATATATAAGTTCAGCATATCACCACAGATTCAGGGTTCATTGCGTGAGCAGTGAAATGCAAGTAAAATGAATAAAATAAAAAGGTAATCCAGGTCAGCGAGGAGGAAATTCTACTTTTGGGTTGAAAAGTTATGCATTGCATATTTTGGACAAATGTCAGGAATACTCAGTCATCTAATAACCATCTAACTCACAGATGGCTTTCCTTGTGTGGGGAACACAGTGGGAGCCAGCAGTGGTATCTGCACACTCAGTTGGTGGATGAAGAAAGAGAATATGTCAAGGGAGTGTGACAGATGTTCATTTGCATTTGTGTGTGTACGTGTGGTGTGTGATGGGTGTGTAAGGAGACAACAACGCTGTTAGATGCAGGGTCTATGTGATCCCTAACATGAACTTTTGGTTTTGTTTTAAAGTTAAGGACGGACTGAATGAACTGCTAAGCTTTCTTCAGCAAGGCAAGTGCCTACTACCACTGCTCACAGAACATGAATCTCAACAATGACTAAAGTGTTAGCCAAAATGTGAAGGCTGGTCAAGAAGCTATTCACATGCATGCAAATGTTAGTCCTCCACACTGGGCATCAAATTACGCGCCCCTACGGTAAGCCACGCTGAATCAGTCCCCATTCAGTCCTCTCATTGGCTTACAAATCTAAAAGAATGACGTATGGCTTGTAACGTCACCAGCACAATTATTCTCAGGCTGGCGTCACTATTATAACAAAGACTGGTCAGTAATTTGATTGAGTAGAAGATAAGTGCTTGGCATCTTTGGCTATATTAAACTTTTGAGACACATATTTAGTAGTCTCATAATATTTTAACTACAACAGATAACGAGTGCGTCTCACTTTAAAACTTTCAGGAGGCGCTACCAGCGTGTTCAGCACTACTTGCTGCTGCATCTCCAGCAGCTGCTCCTGAGGCTCCCAGCTTGTAGCATCACTCACTTTGTAGAGCAAAAAACATATTGAAGATACTGAACACGGTAAAATCATGAAAAAAAAGCTCCACATGCATGCAGTTTGCAAGAGGTTTTGGTACGAGCGCACACACACACACACACACACACACACACAAAAGTGCGCTTAATCATTTTCTAAACCACTTTATGAATGAATGACTGGCTTGCTGGTCTGTCAGAATGCAGCATGATCGCCAGCCCAAATGATCACTGGCCACCTACCTTGAAGCTGCTGTTGTCCTCTTAATCGTCCCAATAAAAGATGCGTCTAACTTCGGGGACTCTGGTACCGATCCACAGAGACAAAAAGTTGATAGAGAGCTTGAGCAGTAATGGCTCTCATGAATCCGCTTAAAATGGTCCTCATAAGCCTATTTAAAAAAAAAAAAAAAAAAGAAAGAAAGAAAAGAAAGAAAAGAAAAAAAGAAAAAATCGTGCGTGTCCTTTTATGTGTGCTCAGTTGGATGCTTCCAAAACAACCGGGACTGCTTGTCTTCTCTAACTTTTAAAAGTTTGTCTGCAGTCGCTCCATACGGATCACATGCATCTTTGGTGTATGAAAGCAAGCATCATGTCAGTCAGCTTTGGCTTCATTCATATAAAAAAGTATAAATAAAACGTAGACTATAAAAATATGATAAATATTCTTCTCCATCAACTTCTGTTTCATTCATACTTAAAAAAAATAAAATAATAATAATAATAATAATTAAAAAAAGTTAAGATAAAGCCATCAAGTTGGCAGCTTCAGTCACATTCACAAGTTTAAAAAAAAAGATTCAGCAAACAGTAATACAATATGAGCCAGAGATTTTGTATTTTGCTCTCTCAAGGGGCGTTAAGGTAAGGTTTTCTATGGTTTCCCCAGGCATCCAGGTTACACAGAGCGCACAGAAGTGGCCAAAAGTCCCTCTGCCGCTGTTTCAGCTGTCTAATTCCTTCCAGACGGATGTGTGTGTATGTGTGTATGTGCGTGTGTGCATGTGTGTGTGTGGACCCTCCTTTATGGCTCCTGCGGCTCCCAAACCCCTTTTACCGGGCAACAGATTGGCGTGTTGTTTTAATAGAAGGGGGAGGTTTGGGGGGTTGTAAGGAGGAGGGACGGAGGAGGAGATGGGGGAAGAGAGAGCGGGAGAGAGAGAGAGAGGCTGGCTGAATATGCCCCCCCCCCCCATTCATTTTATATTACAACTTGAGGCTGCATAATATGAAAACTGGAACAGCTCAAAGGTGAGTGTTGAGTTTTTCATTAATGATAACACGGGAGGCACAATTAAGACGAATGTCTGTGAATATTAAAAAAAATAAATAAATACATAACTGCAATAAAAACAAACAAACAAAAATAACAGGAGTAGCTGGACACTAAAAGTTTCATTTTAAGCATAATAAGAATCCACAGAGTCGTGTTTATAAGACATATACACAAGCACGTGTGAGTTGCACTTAGGGTGTTACAGATTTTCAGTCGTTTCGTGCAGTTCATACATTTCACCAGCAGGCAGTGCTGTGCAATGCAGAACCCAAAGCCAGGGGTCTGATCTGTACAGTAGCTCCTCTCAAACCTAAAGGGATTATCCAGCAAAAAAATCAGGACTCATGCTACTCACATGGCCGTGAGTCAGTCAGCATTCGCCACCGTCATGGTGTTGATTACCTGGAAAAGTCAAAAGTTGGGAAACAAAAGGGCTGTATGTTGCCATTCTCAAGTCAAAACCACAGGTTTACACAAATTCCAGACAAACTGTAGGGATAAAAGTTCTTTTATGGGCAACGAAAATCTCTTTCTTAAAATCCCACTGGAACAAAAGAAACAGGGCTGCTATAGAGCATTAATTTTTGGCCTACGAATGTTGAAAGCACATTTTATTTTCTGTATGAATTTTCACTGTGACTAAGATCTTTTAGTTACATCCAGAAGACATTACCACAAGACAATTTAATCCCACAAAGCAACGTCAAAGTGCCGCACCACAGTAATTGTTCCTGCACTGAGTTGACTATTACCAGAAATAAGTCTTCCCCAGTTCCAGTTGGTCTGAGACACTTTTAAACCCGACCTGTCCTGTGATGGGATGTCAGGGATTTGATATTTCAGTGTTATAAAGGTGGGATCTTCATAGGAAAGAGATTAAAAAGTAATTAGAGGCCGAGATAGCAATTCAAGACAAAGCATAATTATTGTGAATGGACTTGGGAATATTGCCAGCAAAGATTTAGCTCATAATTGTAATGTATATATTTTGCACTAACACTGAAATGTTTTCCAAAGATTTCTTTTTATAAACCTCACTTTCTGTGAGCCGGAGTGATGAATACAAATGAGGCCTGTGGTAGGAACCCTCCAGCAGGCCTGCATTGTTTATGTATGGTGGAGTAAAAACACACAGTCTCCAAGCTCCACCCCTGACTTTACCGGTCAGTGAGCGACATCATTGTCACAGAGGCCATACATGTTTTGGGTCCAAATGAGTCCTCCACTCTTTGCTTTTTAAAAAAAAAAACAAAAAAAAAAACTTTTGTGCAAGCTCATTTACTCAAGTATTTATTTGAACAAGGAGCCGCGTAATGACTTACAGACTCCTGGAAGTGGCTGTAGAGCTATCACAGTGCAGAGCATATGACACAGCCTCAATGAGGCAGTTGGTTTTATTTTTGTCACACAGCTTTTCTGAAACAAATCACCAGGTACTCAGAAGAATAAATAATGGTCCTGGCATTTCTATAACCACTTATCTGCCTTTTTTTCATGTACTTTTTTCTTTATCCACGTGAACTTTTCACTCATACAACAGCAAGGACAGCGAGGCCTGTTTCAAGCAAATAATAACAGCTGAACATGCTGCCTGTGCTAATATGTAACAATATGCATCACTACTGCCTGTCGTCTGCATTTCCAACAATATCAAAAGAATATCCATGTGCACCATGTACACACCTTCTGTGTATGTCAAACTGTCACTCGTAATTTTGGCTTGTCCAGTATGGCAGCCCGAGACTGAACACAGATCACCCGCATCCAGGCCCGACTGAAGTGAGGCTTAGATTTTACAGGAGCCGAAAATTCAGTGGGGGTGATTCAAATTCCTGTATTTGCCAAGGAAAAACTGCAGTGAAGCAAGATCGAATGACCGTTGCTCTTTCCATTTGAACTGCCGCCGCTGGTACTGAAGGTCAAAGTGCGCAGGAGCACCGCACTGTAAATATGACAACAAGCAATTGTTGATCTCAGTAAAGGTTTCACATTTATCTGACTCTAAGAGAAGGCTAAGAGAACCTGAATGCCAAAGATGTGGCAAATAATTTTATTTTAATTAATTTTCTGAAGACGTTGAAGCTCAAGGCCTCATTCAGCTATACTGTATAACATGCTTTTAATCAGCTTTCCTTAACTACAGCCGCAGCAACACGAATAACCTTTCTTTATCTAGCTGAAGTGCTCGGTGCTTTAATAGTGTAGTGGTTTGTGTGTTTGCCTCTTATGTGCATGCTATTGAGTTCAAAACCAAGGTGGTGCTGTGTCTATTGTTTGCTCAACAAGCACTTCTGTGTGTTTTGAAGGTCGACTCGCCACTAAATTTGGAACAGGAATATTGTAATCAGCTGAACAAGATAACTCAAGTTGCCAGAACCTTTGTTTAAATCTTAGTAAAGTCAGTAAGAAGAGTCAAGCTTTAAGAAAAAAACGAGAAAAAAATGTATTGAATCAAATCCACTTCATATTTTCAGTTTTCTTTATTTATAATGTAGAAAGTACTTTCCCACAATATTGCTTTTATCTGGAATAGAGCAGACATCCATTGCTGCAGCTGTGCATTGCTCCAGTAACAAGTCTGTACAAAAACAATGATTTTACTGAAGTGCATCTGCTTAACAAGCTCAGATCATAGAAAAAAAAACAAACCTTCAGTAAAACTTTTCTACTGCTTTTAATTGTCAACCCAGTTACCTTCAAGTGTAGGATGAGAGGCAGCAGGCGTCTCATGGTGATGAAACCAGTGTAGTCAGCTGTCTTCTCTTACTTTTCTTAAATCTAGTGTGAAGGCGTGTGCTAATTAACCCGTCTGACAGTCACCTCTTTCAAGTCCAGTTCTCTAAAGTAAAGGCAAGTCTTATCTCTCATCACCACTGAGGTGAATTTGAGCCAACCTACCAACCATCCAACTTAGTAATAAAATAAATAAACCTGCTGGTTGTAGTAATGTGTTTTTTTGTGTGTGTTTTTTTTAACTTTTTACTAACAGCTTCATCCCTGTTATTCCACTGGCTCTCAGTCTATGAAATTCCTCTACACAGGCACAACCATTTCAAAGGTTAAAACTTTTCTCAAATGTTTCTTGTATTTTTTAAAATGCCAAAAATATTCTGTTTGCAGTGTAAACAGAGCCTTTTTCTCCCCTTTGTCGTGTTTATTCATCAGATTTGACTTGTTTGTTGCTCGTACACAGTTTGACAGTGCGCTCGTCGTAACAAATGACATCACTGGGTTTATTGCAGAATTCATATGTCAGCTCGAGTGTTCAGAAATCAACGCGTTCTGGCATTAAAACAGCCTCAGGGCCGGGTTTTAAAGAAGCTGAAAGCTCTGAGTGTAACCGAATGTGCGGCTGGTATAAATCAGAGTTTAATGTAGTTTGACCACAATCTCGAATCGACGGAGTGGCAAAGTGTGGTTTTAGGGCGTGAAGAGCACTTTCTAGACAGCTTAATCAGAAAACCACCAAAAACGGGCGCTGATTGGATGTCAACATAGAGCCTTTATGGCTGGTGGGATTATGTCAGAGACGCAGAGTGCAGACACACACAGAGCGGACTGAGCTGGGTGTGACACAGTCATATAGACACGCGCGCACACTCACAGAGCAGGCTACCATGTCAGGCTCTCGTCCTCAGTCCTCCCTGACGCAAAGAGCGCTACTCAAAGGAGTTTAGGCCAAATTGGTACCATGTGTCGCTGCTCTTAAATGTGTCACAACCTTCTGTCTATGATTTCCTCGCGTCTCTCTGGAGGGCTGTATGTTAGGCTGTGATTTTCTCAAATTCAAGACAATTGAGGAGCTCTTCCTTGCCCTCCTTCACAAATATACAATCCGCCGTCATGAAGAAATGTTTCAGGGCGGCCGAAGTCAAGCAGTGACTGTCTCATTAAAAAACTATAATTTGACTGTTACCTTTAAATAGATACAGACCTATTTGCAGAGAAGGCCAGCTGTGTTTTCATTTTCAGAGTACCACTTTGATCTTGGCAAAAAAGGTTTATCTTGTCAGATTATTGTTTTAACACATTTTCCAGAACAAAAAAAAAACCCAACAACTTTAAGTGATCATAAGCGTGTGCAGCGAAACCCGTTATTGCTTTTGGAACCATTATATAACAATGATTTACACAGTGGAGGTTCTATGTGCAAATTAGGGCCTTAATAGCACTGAAGGGGTGAGGCTATTAGCTTCAGTATAAACAAGCATGGAAGTCATTTGTCTCTGCTCTCTGAAATTGGCCCATATGAAAACTTTGGCCACGAAGGAAAAGATCGTAGATTTGGGAACACTTGACTATCAGTTTGAAATCAGAGTAATTGATCTTTTGTGTCAAATTATTATTATTATTATTTCCTTGATTTATTCTTTTTTTGCCCATCTCTCCACCCCAACCTTCTCCCTGTGTGGACATTGCCATCTGGGAATCTGCTAGTCAGCTCATTCAGACTCCAGAGACAACAGCCAATATTTTTAGGTTTTCTAGTGTAAGCCAAGACCTCCTGTTCCCGTTAAAAAAAATCGAATGAAACAATAAATCATCAGCAAATGCAATCTCCTCTTTGCTCTCCACACTGATTGTTTACCTCCAACCAAAATCTGCTCGGTCATGGCTGGCCAGTACCACTCAGACTGCAAGCGGACAAGAAATGGAGATCAGAAATTCTGCAGATTCACAGGCAGATAGCGGTTTAGAGAGATTATGGCAAAACTATTGTGACACATCAGACCTGCAGTACAGTGGTTGCAGAGATACAGTGTGGATGCACTGTGAGTATTTCTTAGTTTGGGTTTGTTGTGTTTTCCCTTACAAGTTGCCAGTAACCTTGGAGACTGCTGAGAGTGAAGTATATGTGAAGCAAGTTGGAAAAGTCACAGCAATCTGTTTTTGTAGCATATATCATACCAAACACCGCAAACCTTCTCCTCACTATAAGACATACACAATACATACAGTCACTGTTTCAAGTAATTAAAGCACAGTAAAGGCTCATCAATCATGATGCATTTATATCTACAAGGCAAACCACTCCTTGCATCGACAATAAGTCAATTTGTACTCACTAAAAGGCAGCTTGTGTGAACTCTTATTATCAAATCAAAATGTACTTCATCTAAATGTTGTAATCTCAATGAGATTCCATTATTTGAGGAAATACAATACTTCATGTGAGCCACAAAGGCTTCAACAAAGCGTGGTTTTCTGTGCAGACTGATTTGTCTCTGCTGTGCTGCTTTCAGCATCCTTCGGTGACCTTTCAGAGGTGGCTGCTCACACACATCCACATATACACACTTTAATCTCCAACTTCACACAACTTCAGTTGAGGTGGAGCAGCGCTGGTAATGGATAGAAGTAACCCTTGATCCCCAAGAGGAAATCGTCTTCCTCATCTCCCTCCTCCAGGCTCAGATTTTCCACCAACACCGTGGTGACCTGCTGAGCTGTTATCGTCTGTGAATGGAACCTATGGTCAGATATACGCCCATTAGTGAGGCCACACAGACTGAGTGAGAGCGAAAGGCTTGATTTTGACAGAAAGAAGAGAAAGAGGAGGAGACTGAAGCAATCAAGACCGTGCTTGTGTTGATTTATGTGTGTGTGTGTGTGTGTGTGCATGTGTGGGGAAGAGAAGACAAAGAGGGTCTGGATGGGAATATTCCACCCAAATTGGTGCGGTTTTAATACCATTTTTAATTTACTTTTTAACCATACCACTGGACTGAATTTGAGTAATTTCGACTCACTTGTGTCTCTTTTTTGCCTGTTTCTTTCTTTTCCTCTTTGTGCGCGTCTTTCTTTCAGTCCTCATACTGTTTCCATATCTTTGTTTCCTCCTCTCCTCTCCTCAGTCTGATGTTTCAGCCAATGCTGGGCGTTATTTGAGGTCATGCAGACCTCAGGGCCACAACCTGTGAGAATTATAGTTGACATGTATTCAATCATCATCCCCCCTCACAGGACAATGAGCAGCATTTACCAGCAGCTCCATATGTTTGCAACATGTCAAGCCAAAAAGTGCTCACAGTGTGTGCCAGTTTTACTGTACTTTGACTGTACTTTGACTGGGGGCAGAGTCTCTGATATCATGCAAATTTTATAATTTGCTCTTCGCACATGAAATGTGTATCGCAACCTTTCAAAAAGAAGCGTGACATGCTAAAAATTATAATATGAAAGAGAGGAGGCATATAGAATGATAAATATATAGCACGTATAGCACTTTTCAATTCTATACTTTATACAGCATGTCTAAATATTATGTGGGTGAATGCTTCTACCTAACATCCACACACATAACCACTCTCCAATGAACACACTGGGAGCAACTCGGGGTTCATTATCGTGCCCAGAGGATACTTTGGCATGCAGACTGGAGCAGCCAAGGATCAAACCACCGACCTTCCGATTAGTAGATGACCTGAGCTGCCTCCTGAGTCACAGCCGCCCCTAATAAGCAGCAACCATTCTAATATTTAATCCAATAAAGGAAGCGTTTGAATGGTTCCGAGAACACTAGCCCATCATACCTATGCCCCTTGATTTGTGCGCTGATTTCTGAGAGAAGATGACGCTGCAAAGTGCTCACGAAGCGGGACCAGTGCCAGGTTGCCATTTGTGTAAAATGCAGCACCTCCACTGCAGCTGGCTCATCTGCTGCTGTAGCTTATTCTGACACACATATACAGTGTTATTTTTTTTCTTTCTGTACTTTAGAGTACAGGTTAGATTTGTGAAAGAAGAGTTACACAGGCACAGCTTTTTCATGTAGTCATTCACAATCCACTAATGCTATAGCAGCTATGATTTATTAGCGTCTTGTCGCTGTCCCTCAATGTCAAGTTATAGACTATATTATTCAAATATCTCCTGCGCACAGAACAAGTGCTTGGCTTACATTACTGGGGCGATGGCATGACGTGTTTTCACGACAACGTGGAATTAAGGATTCAGATTGATGGATTGCTTTATGTATAATTCCAGATGAAATATGTAATTGCAGTCCCCTGAGAGACATCCATCTTTTTACAGTGCTAATGCCAAAAAAAAAAAACCCAAAAAACTTGAACTCTTCTTGAACTAACTTTGCACATAATTTCTTATGTATTGCCTGGGTCTATGTGAAAAATTTCCAGTACTGTGCACACACAATATCACATGCTGCAAACCGTAAAGGATGTTAAAGGGATGCACCACAAAAAATTCAGCTGTTATTTCTTTTGAGTGCTGCAATATTATAGTGACATTATCTGCATTATAACCCTGACCCATAGAGTCTCTGAAGAAAGACAATTTTTTTATTTGCATGAAAAGTAGAATATGGTGCTTTAATTCTTTTTTTTTTTTTTTACCTTTTTATTTTTGTGTTTTTGGACCAAAGAACAATTAATCGTCACCCAGTAATCAGTGATTTTGACTTTATTAAACAAACTGTCTAGTCAACACTGTTCTGCTACTTTAATGCTCTTTGAACATGAAATATGATCTTTTACATACATAAATGCATTAGAAAGATGACAATTATAGTAGACTCACTAATTTGATTTAAAAAAAAATCATGAATGAACTCTCACACACTCATTTCCAGTTTGAAAGTCATACACCAACACACACTCCTTTAACCGAATTACCTACGTGAAACAGGAAGTCTGCAGGTCATTCTTTACCGCTACTGCTGTCCTTTCCCTGCTTCAAAGAGCTGCTGTTATTAGAGTAATGGTTTTACTCAGGGGACTCAGTGGCTTTTATCTGAGAGCTAAATCAAGGCTATAAGTTGCTAAAGGCTTATTTTTACCGGTTTTTGTTTCTGTTTTTTTTTAAAAACTGTTACTGAAACATGGTTTGAGTGATTCAGATTGTTTTTTAATGTATTTGAGGGCAACCTTCTAATATCGCACATTTGTGAACAGCCAGAAGTTTGTGACCCTTTCATTTTTACTTTGCTTTCAATATTTGATGAAATTGCTGCGTGTACAGGCATTTGTTGTAACTGTTACTTTGCTCTATGTTGACTTGCAGGAATTTTTGCTCGTTTCTCCAAACAAGAAAAGTTTGAACAGGTCTTTTTGTGTGTGTGTGTGTGTGTGTGTGTGTGTGTGTGTGTGTGTGGTTAAAAATACTTGTGTGCTGAAGGCTCTCTTGAGATCATCATGAGTACACAAAGACCTCTCCAAGCATTTTCCTTTGGAATTTACTTGTATGATTCAAACATAGACTCAGTTCATTGGTAATTTGTTTTGTTTAAATGTTTTGTATCCACCATTTTCATGGTTATCAGGAAACTGCATCCTGGTTTATCTGACTAATAGATAAACTGACATTTGTCTCTAGCTGACTTCATGTAAAGGCTCATTACTCATCCGTAATCTGCTGGCACTGAGTTCAGCATCGAATCTGAAGCTAAAGCTGGCTGGAAAACACTTCCGATAGTGGAAACGCAACCGCTGTCTGGTAAATGAACCTGACAGCATTTTTCATTGAGACTGGAAGTTGATATTAAAAGGAAACAGGCCCTTGGGTGTGCTGCTTCCAGAAAAGATGAAGCTAGTATTCCTTGAAAATTATGACTATAAACCTGAACTATAATTGTGAGTGTTGGATGACATAATGACCATGCAGTCTTTCATGTGTTGTTACTTACATACTACCCATGGTATTATGGGTGCTGATTATCTCCAGTAGACAAATATAAGACTGAATTAGAGTTAACAGGAAGCCTTTTTGAAAACTGAGACATATTTTTTGTTTTAAGGCCAATTGGTTGTAAATAATAAAACACAAGATCTTTATGTTGGTAAAGGCCATAAACGGAGATTAGTGGATATTTTAAGCCAGTGCACTGAAATGAATGGTCTATACAACAAAGACGAAATGATCTGACAGTGCAGCTGGATATAAAAGAGCCATGATTTATTACAAGAAGCCAAACAGTAGCTGCAGCAACACATTTCTGTGTTGCTTTTACTCTTACTGTATGTCATACACAGTGTGTGTATGAGCTGACACCCCCTTATACATGACTTATGACCCACTTTGGATTCAGTCTGCTGGATGTTTTTAGAGTTGCACAAACTGGTTTGTAAGTATTGTCTGCTAATGAGTCAAATGGATTAGTGAATGGAAGACAGTCCTGCCAGCTGCTCATCCATCCATCCATTCTCTTCCGCTTATCCTTTTAAGGGTCGCGGTGGGGCTGGAGCCTATCCCAGCTGTCATGGGCTGAGAGGCAGGGTACACTCTGTACAGGTCACCAGCCTGTCGTAGGGCTAACACAGAGTGACAGGCAACCAATCACACTCACATTCACACCTATGGGCAATTTAGAATCACCAATTAACCTAACCCCACTAACTGCATGTCTTTGGACTGTGGAAGTACTCAATTCTCTATATAAGTGTTGCTATTTATCTGTGATCTAAATGTATATTCTGTTTAATCTTAAGCTCTGGATAAGACCTATTGA